>CAUYRT010070416.1:0-14420 GCA_963574885.1 Lepilemur ruficaudatus | reverse complement strand
CAGAGTAGATTTTTGAATGTAACAAGATAAGTCAACTTGAGTGGTAATATATTTTGGGAAATCAGCTCACTACAAATTGTGACTGTAAACATTGTACTGTAAATGCTTTGTAGTTTTCCCCCAATAAAAAAAAAAAAGAGTATTTTACATTTGAAGAAACTTAACATTAGAGAAGTTTAAGAACCTTCCTCCTTAGGACTACCAGAACCAGGACTCAGACTCATGCTGGTATGACTCCAAGCCCAGGTTTTCCTGATATAATATATGAAAAGTACTCAGAACAGTCCTTGATTCATAGTAAGTTCCATGTAAGTATTGGCTAGTCTTTAAATCATTATTATTATGTTACAATGTCTGTCAAGAGAGTGTTTCCTCTTTCTTCTGACAATGATTCCCATGTGTCTGGGACAAATGTGGAGACACTATTCGAAGATGACTTCATTACCAGGTCCCATTTACACAAAAACTTCAGAACAAGTATGTGTCTAAGTTGTAGGTAAAGACACCCTCTTTCCCACTTTAAATTCCAGTTTTTAAAATTTGTTTGAGGGTACATCTTCCCATCATTTGCCCTCCCTCTGACCTTTCTGTTCTGACATTTTCTTGAAGCCCCCAGGGGACATTGGGCCATCCATCATAGGTTTACCTCTTTCTTTTAACTTTGTGAAGACATGATTATGTCTTGTGACATGCATGGTATGTGCATCTCAGGCATTCAGCACGGAAACACAGAGCTGTGAATAAGGCAGACTTGTTCTCCTTTTGCTTGGGGGAGATTTGAGAAGCCATGTGAATGCCACAGAGGACAGACTTAAGACACATTTGTTGATCTACAAGCTGCAAAATCTCATTCGACTTTGAATTAACCTTCTAACACTGTTGACTTTTTATATGCCAGAAAGGGAGTATAAAGTTCCTTCTCTAAAGGAAAATAGGAAATACATGCTGAACCTTCAACAGCCACACTGGTAACCACTCTTGAGTTCCCTAAAAATTACACCTGTTTATCTGCTAAGTATAGGTGGCAGCTGAAGTTCAAGTATATATGAGACTAGTTTTAGTGTTGTATTTTTATGTTGAATTCAGCTCACATTCTGATGGATAAGATTAAAAAAAGTAGCTGAGGATGTTGGAAGAGACATTAGGGAAATCTAGGGAAATGAGGAAGGAAAGTGAGAAAGTAGACGTTGAGAAAAAACTCTCCAGAAACCCTTCTCCACCGCTTGGAAAATCCTGAATATCTTCATGCAAAATGTGGTTTGTAATTAGAGTGATTTGACTGTGACAGCCTCAGTTTTTTTCCTGTTATCCTGGCGTGATTCTGAATTTGCTTCTTTCATTCTCAAAAGTGTCAGATTTGAACAATAAGTTATATAGTCACCTTATTTACATTATAATATAATCCCCAAAATGCTTGTTTCATGTCAATGTAGTATTTCCTAACCATCAAGGATTACATTCTAGCAAGTCAAAATTTTGATTCAAGTCTAAACTTCCTTGTATACAAGTGAGTATAGAAATATTATTGGCACCACACACCACTCTAAGAAAGTTCTGACAAGCATTCCCAAATTAGCTAAATTAGAGAAATTAAATAGCTTCAGTAGAATTTTCGAGATCATGTACTGTTCTGTCATATAAAATGCTATTTTTGGCTGGGTGGCCAAGGTGGGAGGATTGCTTGAGCTCAGGGTGTCTTAATTTGGCCTGCCTTCTCACTTAATTGCCCATGTTGAATAAATCAGAATTAGGGTCCAGATTTAAGAAGGCCTCAGGGATCACAATGCTGGCCAGAGTGACTGATTCTCCCACTCTGCATGAATTTCTAGAATTCTGTAATTTTAGATTCCTGGCTTGGCCTTTTTCCCCACAGTGTGAACCCTCTGATGTTTCTCCTGCCCAAGGTACAGCCTTGGGCATGTACATAATCACCCTGGGATGATAGTGGCTTTACCAGGATTGTCTCTGACAGTCTCTTTTCCTGATTTCTGTAAAGTCTTCTGCCTCTGCTTGTTTCACACTCAGCTATTAGGTTCCTCTAATTGTTGGCTTATTGCTCTATTGTTTACCACAATGCCCTTGGACAAAAACTGCTCCTCCAAGTCCAATTTGGCTCATTTGCAGAGGTAGTTTTACAGGCAAGTCTTCATTTGATGACAATCACAAATAGGAAATTATATACATTTGACCCTTAAATAATACAGGTTTGAACTGTGCAGGTACACGTATATGTGAATTTTCTTCCACCTCTGCCATCCCTGAGACAACAAGACACCCCTCTTCCTCCTCCTCCTCAGCCTATTCAATATGAAGATGAGGAGGATGAAGACCTTTATGATTATCTACTTCCACTTAATGAATATTAAATATATTTTCTCTTGCTTATGATTTTTTAAATACATTTTCTTTTCTCTAGCTTACTTTATTATAAGAATACAGTATATAATACACATAATAACATAAAATATGTGTTTATTGACTGTTCATATTATCAGTAAATCTTCTAGTCTAAAGTAGACTATTACTAGTTAAGTTCTGGGAGAGTCAAAAGTTATACATGGATTTTTGACTGTGAAGAAGGACAACACCCCTAAATGTTGTGTTATTCAAGGGTCAACTCTGTGGGTGTGTATGTGTATGTGTGTATATGTATGTATATATACTTTTTAAATCACAAGAACATGGAATCTCACATACATCTTAATATATATGTTCTTGAATGCTTTAAAAGACAAATTTTCTGGAAATAAGTTTTTGGCAAGTGAATCAAAGGAAGATTAAGATAACAGCCCAAGTGAGAAGAGTTGAGACCTTTATAAATTCCATGCTGAAAAAGGCTATCTGGGAAAATGAGAGATTTTGGTCTTATCCCCAAATGGACACATAAAAATGGATAAACAGAATGAATTTCTTAATTTGCTAAGCCTATGGAAGTCTTTCCTTAGACTTAACATATACCTTATTGTATCCTGCTCCTTTCCCAAGAAATTAATATTTGTTTATCATCCCTTACATATTTCTAAGTATATCTTGTCACACAAATTTTCTGTTTAAAGTCATATGAGTACAAAAATCTTTTTAAAATTTGTTTTGTAATTGACATATAAAATATATGTATTTGTCATGTACAACATGATGTTTTGAAGTATATACACATTGTAGAATGGTTAAATCTAGCTAATTGACAGATGCATTACCTCACATATTTATCATTTTTGTGGTGACAACACTTAACATTCATTCTCTTTGTATTTTTTTCTTATTACATTTTCTTTAATTTAGAATGTTACTTGTGAAATGTACTGCCAATCAAATTAACTGTTTTTTTTCTGGTGGCACAATATCAATTTACAAGTTTCCTGTATAAAATGTTTTATTTTTTAATTTTTTTTTCTTTTTAATTACTGTGGGTACTGGGTACATAATAATTGTATATCTATAGGGCACACATGATGTTTTGATACAGACATACAATGTGAGTTAATCAAATCAGGCTAATTAGGATATCCATCACCTCAGGCATTTATCATTTGTGTTAAGAATATTCCAATTCCACTCTTTTAGTTATTTTAAAGTATACTCTAACTTATTGATTATAGTCATTTTATTGTGGTATCAAATATTGTTCATTCTGTCTAACTATCTAACCATATTTTTGCACCCATTAACCATCCCCACTTTATCCCTGCCTCCTCACTACCTTTCCCAGCCTCTCGTAACCATGATTCTACTCTCTGTCTCCATGAGACCAACTGTTTTTAATATTTAGCTTCCACATATGAATGAGAACAATGTAAAATTTGTATTTCTGTGCTTGGCTTATTTCACTTAACATAATGTTTTCCAGTTCCATTCATGGTATTGCAGATAGGGCAGGATTTCATCCTTTTTTGTGGCTATGCAATATCCCATTGTGTATACGTGCCACAATTTTATCCATTTCATCCAGTGATGGACGCTTAGGTTGATTCCAAACCTTGGCTATTGTGAATAATGCTGCAATAAACATGAGAGTGGAGATATCTTTTCATTATACTGATTTCCCTTCCTTTGGCTATATACCTAGCAGTAGGACTACTGAGTCATATGATAGTTCTATTTTCAGTTTTTTGAGGAACCTCCACACTGTTCTCCATAGTGGTTGCACAAATTTACCATCTCACCAACAGCATACCAGGGTTCCTCTTTCTCTACATCCTCATCAACATTTGTTATTGCCTGTCTTTTTGATAAAAGCCATTTTAACTGGCGTGAGAGTATATCTCATTCTAGGGCATTTTGTAAGAATACAATATATCATCATTAACTATAGTCATGCTATACAATAGATTTCTTGACTTTATCCCTTATATCTAACTGTAAACATATATCCTTTGACTAACATCTCCCCAACCCACCCTCCCTCTAACCACCATTCAGATAACCACCATTCTACTCTCTACTTCCATGAGATTAACTTTTTTTAGATTCCACATATGAATGAGATCACATGGTATTTGACTTTCTGTGCCTGGCTTACTTCACATAACATAATGTCCTCCAGTTGATCTATGTTGTGGCAATTGATGGGATTTCCTTCTTTTTTTATGACTGAAAGTATTCTATTGTATAAATGTACCACATCTTCTTTATCTATTCATCCATGGATGACACTTGATTATGAAAATTAACATGGATGCTGCAATCATTTCACTTAGCCTCAGTGTTGTTAAAGATCAATATCTCAAGCCTATTTCAGGACATATTATTTTGAAAGTTGATTTAAGTGCTTTCTTTGAAAGCATATAAATATATGTTGGAGAAGAGGATATTCAGTACCCTAAAGCATATCGATATGGGGAAAATGGGGAAAAACAGTTTAAAAATGGAGAATTTAACTGTTGCAAGAATACTTTATTTTCTCCATACAGAAGGTTTTCCACTAGCACGGCATATATAGCCTCTCTCTATACCCTCAGTTATACCAGCTGAAGCTGGCTTTGAGATGTAATTGATAAATTTTCTGAAATTTTCTGAAACTGAAGTATAGGCTGCGTGCAGTGGCTCATGCCTGTAATCCTAGCACTCTGGGAAGCTGACGCGGGAGGGTTGCTTGAGTCCAGGAATTCAAGACCAAGACCGACCAAGAGCAAGACTCCATCTCTACAAAAAATAGGAAAATTAGTCGGGCATAGCGGTACATGCCTATAGTCCCAGCTACTTGGGAGGCTGAGGCAGGAGAATCACTTGAGCCCAGAATTTTGAGGTTGCAGTAGCTATGATGACACCACTGTACTCTTGCCTGGAGGACAGAGCAAGACTCTGTCTCAAAAAAAAAAAAAAAAATTTCAACATTAACAATCTAGTCTAATTTCCAAGTAGTTCCTTGGAAAAAGTAGAAAGAGAAAATACATCCCAAAAGTTTTTTCCCTTGAAAATCCCCATTTATCACTATACCTACAAGGCCTTTATTCATTATTCCAACAAGCTTTGTTCACCTCCATTCAGTAAGTACTTATATATTTAAAACATTGTGTTTAAAAAACATCAAGTGTACCCAGACAAAACCAGGCCTCATTAAAAATAAGAACTATTTATCTGTTTTTGCTAATTGTGAAAACCAGAATTTTGCCTGGAATTTATGTTCATACAAGCAGATTTATTGTCCATATGTATCAAGTCCTATGTGGCTTTCTTCAACTTGGGATTTCTTGGAAATGATTAAATAATACACTGAAATGAGAACAGTATATGATTTACTTATACACATACTTACATAAACACTCTTTAAATGGTTTATGCTATTAGTTCCACTTTATTCTTACTAAGGGACTGATCTAGACTCCTTACCAGTGTGTCCAAGAGAACGTCACCTATGAAAGCTCAATCTGGACCCTCTTCTCTGAACTCTACTACACTATTGTCTGAATTCAGCTATGCTAGAGGTTATCACATTAATTCACGATCTATACTAATCAAAGAACACCTTGACGTTAACATTATGGCACAAAAGCATAAGCTCATTACATCTCAACCTTCCTATGTTTAAATCTAAAACCTCTGGACAAAATACAAAAACACAACCACCTGAAGGCTCTGAAAAGTAAAGAAAACAAAGTAGATTGTAGAGAGGAGTCAAAACTCGGAGAAGTGACCCCTAGTAAGGAGAGTTTCCCAGTTTCTTTCTCTTTCTTCTGGATCTGTACAGTACAAGTTGGTGTGATGGTGGTGGCACCAATGAGAGAAGGTAAAACTTCAAGAGATACCCCATCTTTTCAGCCAGAAGAATCAAGAAAAGGGACTTCTGTGAGCCAAAGAGTGTTAAGGGACTTATGGAAGAAGAAGAGCAGGAGAATGGTATCCCCAAATTCTGCTTATAAAACCTATACAAGTCTCAGTCTAACTTCTGAGCTATGCATGTAAGAGACAGACCCAAACCAGCATAGCAAAGGTTTAAAGAACTGAACTGAGATTTAAACTATTGCACAAATCTCAGATTAATCCCTGAATAATACATGTGTAGGAAACACACATATCAATGTAGCAAAGGCTTGGAGAATGGATCTGAGATTTGAACTATTTGCATAAATCTCAAACCTCTACATGTGAGGGACAGACCAAAATCTGTCTGAAATGAGACCAAAATCTGAATAGAAATGAGATCTGAATCACATTCCACAGACTATGAGAATTTAAGGTCTGAATCTAACTGAGTTGATGGTTTGGTAAAACAAAAACAGCAACATTCTCCAGAGGTTTTTACCAGGACCCAGAATCTATATAATACGATATTCAGAATGTCCAGAATACAATGCAATATTACCCAGTACACAAAGAACCAGGAAAATGTGAACAATTCTCAAAAAGAGAAAAGAAAACACATGCCAACTCAAGATGACTCAGATGCTGGAACTAATGAGTACTTTAAAGCAAATATTCTAACTATAATCCTTGAAGTGAAAGAAAACACACTGGAAATTAATAAAAAGATAGAAATTCTCTACAGAGAAATAGTAATAAATAAAGCATAAAAAACCATATAGAAATTTTAGAATTAAAAAACATAACATCTGAAATAAAAAGCTTCTCTATTGATAGGATCAATAGAGAATAGAGATGCAGAAGAGTCAGTTAACTTAAAGATAGATAAATAGAAATGATCCAATCTGAAGAATAGAGGGGAAAAAGACTAAAATAAAACAAAACAGAGTCTCAGAGACTAGAGGGCAACATCAGAAGGTAAAATATATATGCAATGGAGTCCCACATGAAAAGGAAAGATCAGGGCAATGAAAAGATTTGAGGAAATAATGGAATAATAGCCAAAAACTCCTCAAATTTGGTAAAAGACATAAATGTAGATTCAAGAAGCTCAGCAAACCCCAAACAGGATAAATTCAAAGAACACCATGCTTAGACACCTAACCAATCTGCTGAAAAGGAAAGATAAAGAAAATATCTTGAAAGTAAATTGGGGGAAAAAACATACATTACCATACACTACAATGGATTTGAGTGACCATGTCTTTCAAATCAGAAAATACGGAAGCTAAGAGAAAGTAGAATAACATCTTTAAAGAAGTGAAATAACAACTGTCAACCAGAGTTCTATATCCAACAAAAATATCTTTTGAAAACAAAGTCAAATAAAGACTTTTCAGATGAAGAAAAACCAAGAGAATTTGTCATTAGTTATGGATTTGTTCTATAAGTTATGCCAAAGGCAGTTCTTCAGGCTGAAAGGAAATGATACTAGAAGGAAAGTGTACCTTCAGGAATGAAGAAAGAGCAACATAAATGGTAAACAGAAATGGGTAAATGTATAAGATAATTTTTTTCCTCTTAAGTTCTTTAAAATGTCTATGACTATTTAAAGCAAAAATTATAACATTATCTGGTAGAATTTTCAAAGAATGTAGCTGTAATACATATGATAATTATAATATTAATAGGTAGTGGTATAAAATAGAAGATAAAATATTTACAACCGTGGGGTAGGCAAGGACATCTTAGAACACATATATAAAAATAAAAATGTAAATGAATTTATATGATTGTAAGTTTTCTACATTTTGCATGAATTGATATAACATTAAATAGACTGTGAAAGGTTAGTTATTATAGTATAATCCCTAAAGCATCCATTAAAAACTAAAAAATATTACAAAGAGATATAGCCCAAAAGCCAAGTTAAAAATTATTCAAATAATCCAAAAGAAGGCAGGACAAGTGGGAACAAAGGACGAAAAACAGAGGGACAAACAGAAAACAAATAATAAAGTAGTAAACCTAAATTCAACTGTATCAATAATTACACTGAATTTTAATGTCCCAATCTTTCTAATTAAAAGGCAGAGATTGGCAAAGTAGATTTAAAAACAAAAGCAAGACTTTACTATATGCTACTTATAAGAAGGTATAATTTAGGTATAATATAAAATAACACAGGTTGAAAGTAAAGATATGCCATGCAAACAGTAAGTGTCAGAAGGCTGGAATGAATATTTTAATATCAGGCAAAATAGATTTTAAGTTAAAGAGATTTATTAGAGCATTTGTGGGTTTAAAGACTCAAAATTATTTAAATGGAAATTCTCCCCAAATTGGTCTATCGATTCAATACAATCTCAATTAAAATTCCACTGGTCTTTTTCTTTTGGTAGATGTTGATATGCTGGTTTTAATATTTACATGAAAGTACAAAAGACCTAACATAGCTGAATCAATTTTGAAAAAGAAAAGCAAAGTTGAAGGAATTACTCTGATGTCAAAACATGTTATAAAGCCTTAGTAACCTAAACAATATGGTATTGGCAAAATTATAAACATGCAGATAAATGGAACAGAATGAGAGCCCAGAAATAGACCCTCACACCTATCTATGGTCAACTGATTTTCAACAAAGATGCCAAGGCAGTTCAATGGGTAAAAGTAAGTATTTTCAACAAATGGTGCTAGATGAACTTGATATTTATAAGGGGAAATGAACATTAACCCTTACCTCACAGCACAAACAAATATTAACTCAAAATAGATCAAGAACCTGAACATAAAGCTGAAAGCCATAAAAGTTCTATAAAATAGAGGATAAAATATGTGCAACCTTGGGGTAGGCAAGGACATCTTAGATAGAACATACATACACACAAAAATAAAAACATAAAAAAATTATAATTTGGTCTTTATCAAAATTTTAAACCTTTGCTCTTCAAAGATGCAGTTTAGAAAATGAAAAAGTAAGCCACGGACTTGGCAAAAATATTCACAGTGCATATATCAGACAAAAGACTTGCTTATAGGATATGATTCAGAACTTATACAACTCAACAATAAGACGACAACCTGATTTTTTCCTCAGTGGGCAAAAGGGTCAAACAGGCATTTTACAAAAGAAGAGATACGAATTTCTAGTAAGCACATGGAAAGATAATCACATTAGTAGTCATGAGGGAAATGCAAATTAAAATCACAATGAGATACTACTACACACCTATTGGACCAGCTAAAATTAAAAAGATTGACAATACCAAGTGTTAGTGAGGATGTGAAATAACTGGAACTGTTTGGAAGGAATGTAAATAGTATAACAACTTTAGAAAACAGGTGAGTAGTTTCTTTTTTTTAAAAAAAAAAAAAATAAGCCCCAGTCATTCCACTCCTTGGTATTTGCCCAAGAGAAATGAAAACACATCCATCCAAAGACTTGTACACAGTGTTCATAGTAACTTTATTTGGAATAGCCAGAAACTGGAAATAACTCAAATGTCCATCAACAGGTGAAAATAAATTATACTTTTACAATGGAATTTAGCAAGTTAAAAAAACTATTAACATATCTAACAACATGGATGAATCACAAAATCACTATGCTGAGTAAAAGAAGCTAAGTAGAAAGATTTTTCTTTAATGAGTGTATTTATATACAATTCTAGAACATACAAATTAAGCTATAGTGATAGAAAGCAAATTGATGGTTGCCAGGCGGAAGGTGGCAGGGAGGGAGTAGAAGAACAGATAGATTGCCAAGAGGCAGGAGGAACATTTTGACAGTGAGGGAATTATTTCACCTTGACTGTGGAGATGGCTTCATGGCTGACACATACAGATATACCTCAGTGATATTGTGGGTTTGGTTCCAGATCACCACACTAAAGTGAATATTGCAATAAATAGCAAGTCATAGAAATTTTTTGAAAAGTTGAGTAAATCAAAATCATATCAGGTTCTTTGATTTTGAAAACTTTTTGTATTAAAATATATCAATTCTCCAAATTAACCTATAGCTTTTATTTCATCTCAATCAGAATCCCAATAAAAATGGGGAATCTTGACAAATATTTTTATGTTTATTTTGAAGAATAAGCTTTAGAGAGTAGCCAGAAATTTTTTAAAAAGAAGAGTAATGAATGAGATTGCCATATCAGAAATTAAAGCTTTAATAATCAAAACAGTGATATTAGTTCAAACCATCAGTAGAACAAATTAAAAACCTAGAGGTGTATATAAATATATACATATGTGGATTTGGCACATGGGACTATATGATAAACATTTAATTTAAAAACAGAAGGGAAAATCAACAAACAGTGTTGGGATAATTCAGTAAGCTATGTAAGAAAAATATTTCATGCTTTCATGTACACACACATACATACACACACATAACCTTAGAAGTTCTAAATATAAAGGATGATATGATAAAAGCAGAAGAAAATATATTTGAATATTTATAAAATCTTCAGGATGGAGGTGACTTTTCTAAATATGGCCCTAAATGAAGAAACAGTAAGAAAGAATGATAAATTTGGCTATGTAAAAATGAAAAGCAAAAATTAAAAATTATTCCCTCAATTTTCTTACTAGCTACCGATTTTAAATAACATTAAAAACTTATTTGTCAAAGGTCAGGTGTGATGGTTCACCCCTGTAATCCTAGCACTCTGGGAGGCCAAGGAGGGAGGATTGCTTGAGGCCAGGAGTTTGAGACCAGCCTGAGCAAGAGTGAGACATCTACCAAAAAAAAAAAAAAAAGAAAAATTAGCTGGGTGTGGTGGCATGCACCTGTAGCCCCAGCTACTCGGGAGGCTGAGGCAGGAGGATTGCTTGAGGCCAGGAGTTTGAGGTTACAGTGAGCTAGGCTGACACCACAGCACTCTAGCCCAGGTGACAGAGTGAGACTCTTGTCTCAAAAAAAAAAAAAAACACACACAAAAAATTATTTGTTAAAGGTGTGTGGCACTGGTGTTCTCATCTGGGCAATACAGACCTTAACGTAATGTCTAAGATATTTTATCAGAATGGGAGGGTTGTTTTCTTTTTGCCTAAATGAACAATAAATATGATGAGTTAGAATGAGTCATATCCTAGAATACTCCTACTTTTGGTGACCAATAAATCTCATGATTCTCAACCTGAAAGAAAATGTTCTTGACATTTACTCATTCATTCAAAATTTATTCAATAACTACTAAGACCAAGATATAGAGGTTGGATATACAGAGAAAACAAACTCTAAAGCCATAGGTAGTACAGTAGAAAGAACCCTCAATTGGAGACAGAACTCTCAGGCTGAAGCTTGGGTCATCCTGGAACATTTCTGCCCTTGAGCAGGTTATTTAACCTCTCTGAACCTCAGTTTCCTTATCTGTTAGTAAAGTATAATAGTACCTTAGAGAGTTGTTATGAAGAGTAGAACCAAACAAGCAAGCACACACTTATTGTGTTCTTATTCTTTGCCAGGTTGTTATCATATATGACAGAATGTCTATAAAGTGCTATATACAACAATGTTATTATAACGCAACCAATTCTAAGAGTAGAGGAAAGGCAAAAAAAGCATACATACAATTAATGACAACAAAACTTGAAAGAAAGAAAAGCTCTACTAGGAAAAAAGAAAAAAAGAGAAGATCAAGGAATTCAACTGGGAAGCTTGAATTGGGCTTTGAAAGATGAGTAGGTATTTGGACCTATAGAGATGTACGAGGAGGATAATGTAGGCAAATGGTCTATGCTATGGTTTGACTATTTGTCCCCTCCAAAATTCATGTTGAAGTCTAATCCCCAATGTGGCAGTATTGAGAGGTGGGGCCTTTAAAAGGTGATGCAGTCATGGGGAATCTGCCCTCATAAATGGATTAATCCATTCACAGATCAATGGGTTATCATGAGAGTGGGACTGGTGGATTTACAAGAAGAGGAAGAGAGATCTGAGCTAGTACCCTCAGCTTCCTCACCAGGTGATGCCCTATGCCACCTGGGGACTCTGCAGAGAGTACCCACCAGTAAGAAGGCCCTTGCCAGATGCAGTCTTTTGATCCTGGACTTCTCAGCCTGCCTAACTGCAAGAAATAAATTCATTTACTTTATAAATTACTCAGTTTCAGGAGTTTGGAATAAGCAACAGTAAATGGACTAACACAGCATATGAGTGGGAGCAAATAGAAGGGAAAAAAGCAAAGATAGTATGGAGAGAATAACAGTAATTTAACAAGATTGTGGGGTAGATGAAGGTTAGCAGTAGTTGGAAAAAGTTTGGAGCCAGATCACAAAGAGTTCTGAAGGCCAAGTTAAGGAGTTTGGAATTGATTCCTTAGGGAATGAAGAGTTGTATGAACTATATAGACTTTGGTGTTAGAATGACTTGGGTTTGAATCCTGGCTCCTCACTTCCTAACTATATAGTTTTGAGCAAGTCACTTGACCTCTCTAAACCTCAGTTTCCTCTTCTATATCATTGGCATACTAATACTAACTTAACTACCAAGCTTAGTACCTTGAAAACAGAAGATGCTTGACATATCATAATTATTATGTATAGGCATTGGCTAACTACTGAAGGACTTTGATGAGAGTAGTGATCATAATCTAAATTCTACAGAACTATGTAGACTAGATTAGAGGCTGGGAGAACAGCTAGGGGAAAATTACAGTAGTCTAGGCAAGAGGTAGTGGAGTCCTAGGAGATACAGAAAAGTTAATAAGTAGAAGGATCAAAATAAGAGTTTTAGAAAATATTTTAGGATAGAATATAATAAAGCACTTTTAAGACATAGAAAGAAAAGTATTATAGGGAAGAGAATAAAAATGTACATGAGAGGAAAAAAAACCTATGATCCCTGGAAGAGGTGAGTGGGGATAAGATAAAGAATCCAAGGGGAATAGTACTCTGCCTGATTACTTATCTGTTTTTATCCTGTAATACAAAATGCATTTTTGTAGGTAGCATAAATTACCCTGGGGGATAAGGTAGGGCATAATGATTGAAAGAGAATATCTTGGAAAGAAAGAAGAATACTTATCCACAGAAAGAAGAGAGTGAGAAAATACCTAATGATACAACATAGACACTTTGAGATGAAAAGAGAAAAATGAAGAAACACAACTTCCCATTCAAGTAGAATGTGATGTTTCCTGTAGGGAATTGGGGAGATTTCATACATATGACCACAAGAGTGTGGGAATAGTTTAATCTAGATAAGAATTTCTTAACCTTGGCACCATTGATGTTTTAGAACAGATCATTCTATTTTGGGAGCATGGGAGCATGGTGGGGATGGCAGGAGGTGATCTTGTTCCTTGTAGGATATTTAGCAGCATTCCTGGTCTCTAACCATGAGATGCAAGTAGTGTCCTCTTCCCCAAAAATGTCCCCAGATATGCCCTAATGTCCCTTAAGGGACAAAATCACCTCAAATTGAGAACCACTGTTCTAGATGTTATTGGAACACGATAGGGGGACACTAAGAAGTAAAAATATAAACAGTCCTTTGTTTGAGACTCTATTTCTCACACCTAGAACATTACTGGCATATGCTGACATTCTCTATATACTGAATGAATAGAAATAATGATTGACAATGGGAATTGAAGGCCTAGCTAAAGTTGTCTAGCATATATTGGTAGTAGAACCACTGAGCCAGATTTTGTGATTTTGTTTTCTCCCAAAATGAGTTAAAATCCAGGTACAGAACAGGTAAAAGAAACCAGGAAACTAGAAACTCAAGGAGAAAGCTATTTAAAGGTGGTCAATAATATTAGATGTTATTGTTTCTAGATATTTTTCTTTCCTTTTTTCCTATAAGAGACAATACTAGTTATCTAAACTTCTATTAAGTTTGTACATACTGATCACATATTAGATGTTCAAAAATTATTTGTTAAATTTACATTCTGAGATATAAGATTGAGTCTAAATTTAAAATATGAAGTGATAATAACTGCTGTTTTACAAAATCTTTTGATTTATGTGAAAGGCCTACCCTTAGCTTTTCATAAAATTATTTTTCTTGCATATGAAATTATTATTTTTTTATTTTCTATTTTTTTATTTTTTTTGAGACGGAGTCTCACTCTGTTGCCTGGGCTAGAGTGCCATGGCATCAGCCTAGCTCACAGCAACCTCAAACTCCTGGGCTCAAGTGATCCTCCTGCCTCAGCCTC
>CAUYRT010070414.1:0-10427 GCA_963574885.1 Lepilemur ruficaudatus | reverse complement strand
CACATTCTGGAAGGCCTGCAACAAGCAGAACACCTGACAATGCTGAACGTGTACGGGTTAGGTTAAGAGATGCTGGGAGAGGCATCTCTGTGTGAGGGCCCAAGGTGCCCACTTTGAGGGGGACTGAGGTGTCATTGTCCTATGTACAGTGTTTCTTGTATCTTGTATCTTCTTCAATAAATGTCTCTATTTTTCATATTACATGGCTGGATACTTTCCAGACAGACCTCGTAGAGCTGAAGCAGACAAAAGGCACTGCCAGAAGTTCTGGCTATAGATTACCTATGACCAAGGATTCCTCTATCCTCTCTCTCTCTGTAGTATTAATAGTAACTACTCACTGTCGCATACTTCTACAATATTTCTACAGTTAGAAAAACAAAACAACAAAGTTCACAGCAGCTGTTTCTTCTGACACTCACCCGTCCAGCAACTCCCTGTCCCAGTAGAAAAGGGCAAGTGTCTGATCAGTCTAACACTTATCAGAGGCTAGAAAGCAGTTGCCTGGCAATGGCGCCCAGGTCGCTGTCTGGTCCAGAAAAGGGAACACATAAAGTCCAAGTCCTGGACATGTTACAGAGGAGGCTGAACCTAAGCAGTACAAGCAGGCACTATCCTACTGCTTCGGAAATGTTCTTGCTGTTACCAGTGCCGTTTTGAATAACTTACGAAATTGAGGAATTCTAAATTACCTTTGCTTTCATTAAGTTCTTTTATGTTACACCACTAACAAGGGAAAGAATAAACTGCAGGTATCTGGAGCATCTTGAGGAGAAGCAAGAGAGAGCAGGTGCTAATATAGGACTGATGAATGCTAGGGAGAAGTTTGATTGCTGTGTTATATTAGGAATCAGTAAAAAAGCACATTTCTCTTTTGTGAATTTCCTGAAAGGTACAAGACTTTTCATTGGGTTCATATCATAAATTCATCTGAATGGTATCTAATTTTTTATTTTATTTTTAATTGATAAATAATAACTATATGGGGCATAATGTGATGTTTTGATATATGTATATATTGTGGAATGATTAAATCAAACAAGTTAACATGCACAAAAGAACAAAATACTACACTGATGTTTTCATTCTTTGTGTTTTACAGAACAAACACTAGTTTTCTATAAACTACAGACATATCTATCAGCACTCATATTTTAAATATTTCTTCTAGAAATACATAATTTTACTATCAAAGTTCCACTAGCCAATTGGTTAGTCCTGAAACATTTTTAAATGTATTTTTTATTAAATGTTTTATTTATTATGGGTATAAAATAAGTATATATTTATGGGGTACATGTGATTTTTTTTTTGATACAGGCATATAATGTGTAATGATCAAATAGAGGCAATTGAGGTGTCCAGCACCTCAAGCATTTATCATTTCTTTGTATTGGGAACATTCTAATTCTACTCTTTTAGTTATTTTAAAATATATAATAAATCATTGTTGACTATAGTCACCCTGCTGTGCTGTCAAATATTGGATCTTATTCATTCTGTCTAACTGTATTTTTGCATCCATTAACTATGCCCACTTTATCTCCACTCTCCATAACCCTCCCCAGCCTGGTAGCCATAATTCTATTGCCTATCTTTGTGAGATCATTTGTTATAAGTTTTAGCTTCCACATATGAGTGAGAACATGAAAAATTTGCCTCTCTGTGCCTAGCATATTTCACTTAACGTAACGATCTCCAGTTCAATCCATGTTGTCGCAAATAACAAGATCCCATTCTTTTTGTGGCTGAATAATATTCCACTGTGTATATGTACCACATTTTCTTTATCCGTTCATCTGTTGATGAATACTTAGGTTGATTCCATATCTGAAATATTCTTTTAATGTCAATATCAACATTAGGAGTCTGCCAGAAGTTCAGAGCATGAAAATTGCCCACATTTTGATCACTCTTACTTTGTAAAAGTTGTTAGGAGTTTAATTACATTTTCAGTATATTTTTAATTACATTTTCAATATATTTTTTCCAATAATATAAAGAATCTTAATCACTGAAAATGTCTAAATGCGTAAATTCAAGATAAACACATAAATTAAAAGTACCAATACATGTAAAATATTTTAACTATGGGTAGTAAACCTTACTGAGAGTATTTCTTGAATTTTATAGAAAATATTATGAATTACTATAATATATTAGAAATGGATTTGTTACTTTTATAAATGCAGCAATTATCAAGTTATGGCACCTTAATGTGAGGGGCTGGTGATGGTAGAAGAAACAGAATTTGTTCTCCTGCCTTTAGATCTCCCAGTTAGGGAGATAAGCTAAGCATGAAAAGTTAAACACAGGCCAGGTGCAGTGGCTTGCACCTGTAATCCTAGCACTCTAGGAGGCCGAGGTTTGAGGATAGCTTGAGATCAGGAGTTATAGACCAGCCTGAGCAAGAACGAGACCCTGTCTCTACTAAAAATATAAAAAATCAGCTGGGTGTTGTGGTGTCCACCTGTAGTCCCAGCTACTTGGGAGGCTGAGGCAGGAGGATCTCTTGAGCCCAGGAGCTTGAGGTTGTTGTGAGGTAGGCTCATGCCAAGGCACTCTGGCCTGGGTGACAGAGAGAGACTCCATCAAAAAGAACGAAAGAAAGAAAACTTAAACACAGAATATGTCACAAGGCAGCATATACCTGATTATATGCTGATTATTCTTTAACACGGGCTATATTTTTTATATAAGGATGTTTCTGAGGACAAAAACAGGGCAGATACTGATTTTACTATAGTAGTACATGTTTTGTCAAGAATATCTGTCTTTATTACTGAGTCTTCCTCTTTATTCTTTATTGTCCTCTTTATTCTTTTGTCATGATTTTTTTCAATCTTTGTGTTTTTAAAACTTTAGTTGCCAAACTGTTTTATAACACAGCTTCCAACAGCTTCCAAACCATAAGTTGTAGGCAGAAGGGAGGAAAATAAGAATGAAGTCGCTTGATAGCTTTATTCTCCAGCATCTGTTGAGAGTAATCCCTGAATCTGTTTGTTCTTACCAAAAGCTATGCACATATTTTTGTGTGTATGTAAAAATCCAAAACTAAGAAAAGCTACCATTTTAAATTATAAGGCGGTTTAATTAACTGTCTAGTTTCTTTTGGTTGGTTAGATTTACATAAGATGTTAAGAGAACTATCCAAAGTTACCTAATGCAGCCTAAAAAGAACACTCTCATTGTTGGTCCCGATTAGCTAGACATCATCTGTTTTCTTAAACTTTCTTGATATTAATTCATCATTGGGAATTTGAATAGCATATGTAGCATTTTAACGTTTTCTCACTACAGTTTTCTTAATTTAGTATCCATTTTGCTGATCTTGCCTTAAAACATTTTATCACCCACTCTGAAGTATGGTGATAACTAATCTATTAAGCATCAAGGAATGAATCCTTCCCAATTAATCCCAAGTGGTTTAATATCTGGAAGAGACTCAGAGTGAAGATCTGCTGAACTAGGTAATAAGATATCAATGTGCTTTATTTACCAGTCAGATGAAGTTCAATTTCTTTTATAAAAATGTAATTAGACCCATGTGATCTTGGCTAAATAGCTGTGAAGAATGCCCCCAGGAAGAACAGAAATGGTTCTCCAAAAACTGTTTCTTTTTTTTCTATTCAACTGCCTGAACAAAAATGTAATTGAATTGCAGTTTAGTCTCCAACCCTCCAAAATTTTAGAGCAGGACATCTTGACCCTAGGATACCTGAGCATGTTTCCTACAGTGTTTGGTGTTTGCATTACACAGTAACTGGCACGTAATAAGCACTCGATAAATTATGGTTGACTGACTGGCTCAGTCTTACTTGCTGAGTTTGGCAAGGTGTGTCCCTGAAGCACTTATTTTTTAACCTGCTAAACAGAATCATTTATTATCCTCTTATATCTCAGAATTTCTGCCAAAAACTAACATTAGTTGTGGCATAATTGATAGTGAACTGTTCTTTCCAATAGTAATTGCTCCACTGCTCTAGCTGTGTCCTGAGATCAGTGATGCCAGACTTTTAACTCTCATGGACCAAGTAACATTTCCTCATTATTGTGAGACCTGCCTTATGTTGCCAGTGTTTCTATTTCATTGAAAAAGCATACTTCCCCCAAAAAACCTGTTGTCATTTAACTTTAAAAAAAAAAAGGTAAGCTTAGTGTCACAAAAATAGGAAGGGTGTAGATTCATAATAAAAGATAATCATTTAAATTGCATAAAATTGAGCTTTCATAAGAATTTACTCTCCTGTCCTTATTTTCCTGATTTCACTATATCGCAACTCATAGAAATCACCACTTCAGATTTGTGATAGTAAACCATGTGATCATCCTGGAGGAGGATGTCTTTCTGGCTATCAGAGGGCATGTATGTGGTGACACTAAATGCAGGATTATATTATTTAGGTATACGTTTGGGGTGGGAACCAGTGACTCAACCCCTCTGTCTTTGCTTTTTGATTTTACTAAACTAAGCATGTATTGGGCACTTCTGTTTCTTGGCACTGCTCTCTAGACTTTGGGATTATACCTGTGCATAAAGCAGGGTCTCTGTCCCTGACAGTCATAAAATCTAGCAATATTGGCTACTCTAGAGAACATAGGACAGAATTTAGAGAATTACCAAAAGTCTGGAGTCTGGGCTGATTTCATATAGCTTGATCCATAGATGATCCCCAGACCCATAGAATAAAAGATAGAAATGGACAAACATAGCCAAATTTCACTGTATTCTTAGTATCTCAAGTACTGTCTTGGAATGATGGTATGTGTTAAACTCTTACATTAATGGAACAGTGGTATCTAAAATCAAAGTAAGGGAGAATTGTAAGAGGATGTTTGGCAAACTAATTTAGCGAACCACCATTTCTGAAGATAGAATATACTATGCTTCTCTTCCATCCTGAGGTTTATTAGAAAAGTATCTGGATATCAATGATTGTGTGTAGCTTCTTTTCTCCCAATTTCAAAGGACTTGATGTGATGATCTACAGCAGAGGAATTTGGTATATCCCAAGGGTTAGAGAGGCTACCAGATGAGGTGGGGTATCACAGGTCTGCCCTGTAAAGAGAAATGACTCTGTAAATAGCAGACATTTATGCCTCTAATACACGTTCACAAATCCATCCCATTATCAGTTTTAGATAATCACACTAATGTCTTCCAGCTGGAATCTATGTAGACATTTTTCTCTGAAAAAAAAGTTAGCTTTAAAAAGAAACTAAGCACACCACTGAATTCCTTGTAGTGGCAAAAAGTAAAAATAGTTTCAATGTTCATCACTAAGGTGTGTTTAAATAAATCAGAATATATCCATTCAAAAAAAAATTTTTTAAGAATATATTCAGTCCGATACTATGCACTGAGCAACAATGATGTACATTAATTGGCAGGGATGATGTCCTTGAAAAATGCAATGTACAGTGTGAGCAGCAAGATGTAGAATATGATTTCTTTTTTTAAAGTAAAATAAAGTAAATATATGTGCGTGCGTACACATCCTAAATGCACTTAAATGCTTTCTCATCAGTTCTGCTAGCCTTTTCGGTGGTGTTTTCTGAATTTAATGGTAGGATATCCCAGTTTGCCCAATAACTGGGCAAAAACTGCATTCAACTTATCTGCAGTTCATTGATAGTGGTTAGTAAGGAGATCTTACCCAAAGGACAGTTGAGAAAGAGAATTATGACATCTGTGGACCTCAGGAGCAGGTTATTTATGGAATCAGAGAGGGCTTCTCACCAACTGAGTGTTTGTATCCCTTCAGCTTCCTCCACAGTCCAGGATGGTCAAATGCTAGGATGGCAATACCGAGAGTCAGGAGAAACTAAAATAATAAATATTCAATCTTAGCTCTATCTAAAATAACTACCCATGCTGAGATTGAGTACAATATGACTAATTTTAAACATTGTTTTGGCTCTTGGTTAAAAAGTGTAAGTGTGGAAATTCTTTGGAGATTTAACCTGCTGTTGTTCAGAAGCAGTAAACTGTGGATTATGAATTCACCCAGTGGAATGACTGCCCTTTATCAGCCGCCTTTTCCCCAGGGATGCCCTCGGGGAAGTCGCCTCCCCAAGTGAATCTTCATATGGATGAGCTGCAATAGAATTTCAGCTAGGCTTAGAATGCGAATGCGATTCCCCTGGAATTGTTAGGCCAACTCTTAGTGAGTTCTTCAGAGTGTGAACTTGAAAGATCAGCACTGCAAACCTTTTCAGGAAGGAGGCATTTGTAAGTGAAGCTGAAATTGCTTTATCTCAAAATCAGTTAGCTTTGGAAATACCACTAAATGAAACAATCATTTGCAAAATTTCTAATTATTATTTCCTAATTTGCGCTAAAATCCAAAAGGAATAATATTGGATTATCTGCTCTTTTGAATTAAATATCCTGTGTGCTGGCCGGGCACGGTGGCTCACGGCCTGTGATCCTAGCACTCTGGGAGGCCAAGGCAGGTGGATCGTTTGAGCTCAGGAGTTCGAGACCAGCCTGAGCAAGAGCAGGACCCCCATCTCTACCAAAAATAGAAAAAATTAGCCAGGCATGGTGGCACATGCCTGTAGTCCCAGCTACTCAGGAGCCTGAGGCAGAAGGATTGCTTGAGCCCAGGAATTTGAGGTTGCTGTGAGCTAAGCTGATGCCAACACCACAGCACTCTAGCCAGGGCAACAGAGTGAGACTCTGTCTCAAGAAAAATAAAATAAATATCCTGCGTGCCATTTATTTACATACATTAGTAATATATAGGATGTAGGGGAGTTTTTTCTTCCAAAAATTGATAACTGCATAACCCCAAAAGTCTATCCATATTCTAGACTATGAACTTGCAGGGAGTCTGTTTAATGATCAGCTAATTAGAAATTATTCAGGCAAGAATCCTCTAGAAAATTCTTTATTGGTCCATTTCCCATTTTGCATAAAATATTAATAGCAAGCAGCAAGGAAAAGTGAATTGAAAGTCATAGCTAGTCAAGACTTTATAACTATTTAGTACTTTATATATTCGTCTGGCAGTTTTTTTAGAATTATTTCAGTTCTGTAAATTACTTGTTTGTATTTTATTATATTAGGCAGACAAATACATGTGTTAATGATGCAGGTTGTATCTGGACAGTCACTATAATAATATATGCCTTTAGTTACCTCGATTTAAGATTATTTTGAAGGGACACACCATCAATCCAGAACAATTCTCTAACTACTTGAATCATTACAGGATCTATGAAAAGAGCAACTGCCCCATGGGGTTCAAACATGAGTAGGATAGCACCATTAGTACTATAATTCCTTCCTGCAGCCCATTAACCATTCCCAGGAGAAAGAAGGAAAAGCACATAAAGCCTATTGCTTATCAGAGCTCTGAGGTCTATAAATATTATACCTTCTTGATTTTAGTAAAGTAGGATGAGGAAGTATATTACTACTGCTAAAAAAAAAAAGAATACATTCAAATTATAGTCTCTAAAGCAACAAAATAGTGTTCCATGGCCAGCCTGTAATCCTAGCACTTTGGGAGGCCGAAGTGGGAGGATTGCTTGAGCTCAGGAGTTTAAGACCAGCCTGAGCAAGAGGGAGACCCTGTCTCTACAAATAATAGAAAAATTTAGCCGGGCATCATGGCATGCACGTATAGTCCCAGCTACTCGGGAGGCTGAGGCAAGAGGATCACTTGAGCCCACGAGGTTGAGGTTACAGTGAGCTATGATGATGCCACTGCACTCTGCCTGGAGCCACAGAGTGAGACAATGTCAAAAAAAATAATAATAATGTTCCAAATTTTCAAAAGAATCATAGTGATTCAACTTTTTTAAAGACTCATTTCTAATGCAATTGCCAAATCAATTATTTTTGTTGTGATATGTTTTATTTTCAAATAATTATTACTTTCGTAGAATACTGAAAATTTGAATGAAATTAGAACTTAAAACATGTATTAAATAATACTCCTGTTTGGAAGAACTAGGAATTGAAGGAAATAAAAATAAATGAAATTAGAGTGATGCTAAAGTTTAAATTTTTGTTCCAGGATCCTTTGAACCAAATACTTGGCAGCTCCCCAGAGCATGTTAATTGCCTTTTTGTGTATATATTTCCATATGCTTACTCATCATTTTGGCTTTAAAATGTAGTCATTATAACAAGATGGAGAATATTTACATATTCCTCCCTTTCCTGCCTGTCTTATGGAACTAATAGTTTCTGAACACAAACTATTATTTTATCATTAAAATATTTTTCTAAGTATTATTACTGCTTGCAAAATAGGCCAACTAGAGACCACCATAACTGCCTTTAAAATACTGTGATAATAGAACTGAAGTTAAAGATGTTTTAATCCTTCACTCCCATAAATGAGCTTTGTTTTGGCCCCGAGGTCAAGAATGCCTGGCCTTTGGTAACATGGGATGCCAGGGCACCCTGACCCCAGACCAAGGGAGCAGAACTCTCTCTGGACTCATTTCCCTTTGTCACAAACCTATTTTAGTATCAAATACCCACCGTCCACATATGATTTGAGAGATTAGAGCCTTACAAATATATAGATTCCTCAGTAGGCTCAGAATCTGGACACAAAAATGACCTTCACAGTCATTCTGTTTATCCCCTTCATTCTGTGAGTGACCAGATCTTGGTTTTGACTCAGCGCAGCCTTGCTGTGCAGGACAGGAGGCTGCCATCTCCCCTAGACATGCACATGTCAGCTGTGGTGCCCGTGGTGTGGGGGTGTGTCCCATGTCCTCCCCCGGGTCAATCCGCAAGTCCTTGAAGCTTTGCCTGAGAACAGGCGAGTGACCTTACATGACAGCTAAATGTAGCTATGCCTCTCTGATTTCTTTAACCCCTTCCCTAACTTACATTTAAGAGTCAGTACAACCATTGATCTTCTAAGTAATTTTACTGAAATACATTAATTCTGTAGACCAGTGAAAGGTAACCAAAGCCATCCTTTCATAGAAGCATACCTTATATTCTAATCCCAGTTTTCTTTCTGTTAGCATAATGTTCTCTCAGCTAGTGCTTTTGATGTTCTTACTCCCTATATAATTAGACAGTGATAGAAAAGAGTGCTGTTTTCCTTCTGATACGAACGTGTGCAAAGGAGGAAGGAAGAATATATAACCCTTTGAAATCTTAGTTTTCCATCATATTGAAAAATGTTCAGTATATCTCTGGTTTTCTCTTGATTCACCTCATTAACAGCAGGGAACAAATGCATGGACACAAAGTGGCTGGGTTCTAGCTTAGTGCATAAATACTACTTACCTTTCTTATCCCATGCTCTAATCTCCTGAACTGAAAAGAGCCAGGCCCTGAAGATCTGGAAGGTGGGGTGGCTTCCCTGGCATCCTGTTCTCTTCCAGGATGAAGTGGTCATCTCCTCTTACCCCTGTACTGCCTGATGTTACGACTTTGTTTTTAATATTTCTCTAGACCGTAGGAACTTCTGGTTCTGCTTAATAGGCTTATTGACACTGGTCATTGGTGGAATGACTAGAATAAAAAATTGATGCGGCATGACAACAAATTAATGGCCAATTGCTATGTGCATTTGCCATATGTTAATAAAATTTGAAAGGAGCTGTTCATCCTACTTGGATGATTGGTTATTCCTTTTATCTAAGCCAACTATGAAAATAAAAACTGACTTACATTCCCAGAACCTAATAAATTTAGGGCATTTTCTAAAATAAATGAATATATGCTTTTCAGACCTCTGTTTTTCTTTTTGTACACTTTTGATTAGATGTACTGTACACAGGTATTTTTGAAACAAAATATAGATTATGCTGTAGAAAGGAACAGGGAATAAGAATGAGGCTAGCCCAGGATTCCAGGCACCAGTTGTCTGCATTGTTTTTCTTTCCTCCGGCATTCCTCAGCAGCCTGGCGGCAGCCGCAGTCACAAAACTGAAAGGGTTTAACCAGGGTTGTCACTGATGTGCAGCAAAAACAAAGGCCGTGGTTAGGAAAACTAGGGACACCCAGAGCAGCATTTAAATGGGGTCTCAGCTTTTCCCCATTTAGTATAATGTTGGCCATAGGTTTGTCATAAATGGCTTTGATAATTTTAAGGTATGAGCCGCCTATGCCTATTTTGTTAAGAGTCTTTATGACGTGGAGAGACAGGAGCACTCTTACACTGCTGGTGGGACTGCAAATTAGCACAACCTCTGTGGAAAAGAATTTGGAGATTCCTCAAAGAGCTAAAAATAGAATTACCATTTGATCCAGCAATAGCACTATTAGGCATCTACCCAAAAGAGCAAAGGACATTCTGTTATAAGGACATCTGCACCCGAATGTTTATGGCAGCACAATTCACTATTGCTAGGTCGTGGAAACAACCCAAGTGCCCGTCAATTCATGAGTGGATTATTAAATTTGGTATATGTTTACAATGGAATATTACTCAATTTTAAGAAAC
>CAUYRT010070411.1:0-19553 GCA_963574885.1 Lepilemur ruficaudatus | reverse complement strand
ACAAAAGGCCTTTGCATTATTATCCTAGTGGGACCACTGTATGAATTGTTTTTCCTCCAGATAAACAATATTTCTTTCCAGTAGGCCCTTCCTAAAGATCTATTTGCAGCCCAATCCCTGACTCACTGAATCAAAAGCCAACTTGTGTTTCGGTTTCAGGATCCTTATAAAAATCTGTGAAGGAGTCTGCTCACCTCTGCGACAGGATCAGATGACTGTCTTCCCTAACAATGTTACCCTAATTTTGGCCTCTGAATAGGATAGGATTTTTTTTTTTTTTTTTTTTTTGAGAAAGAGTCTCACTCTGTTGCCCGGGCTAGAGTGCCGTGGCATCAGCTTAGCTCACAGCAACCTCAAACTCTTGGGGTCAAGCGATCCTCCTGCCTCAGCCTCCCAAGTAGCTGGGACTACAGGCATGCGCCACCATGCCCAGCTAATTTTTTCTATATATTTTTAGTTGGCCAATTAATTTCTTTCTATTTTTAGTCGAGACAGGGTCTCACTCTTGCTCAGGCTGGTTTTGAACTCCTGACCTTGAGCAATCCACTTGCCTCAGCCTCCCAGAGTGCTAGGATTACAGGCGTGAACCACCACGCCTGGACTCTGCCATCTTTTCTGCTGACCATTTCCCCATTTCTAGGGAAGAAGTTGATCAGCTGTAATTTTGCTTCTGTCTGAAATAAGTGTTTAGTGGCCCCACCGAATGGGTTTGCCTTGCACTGCCCTGCCCTGTCCCTTGCAGACAGGGCTTCCCTCCAGCTTCCCCAGCCCTGATACCCACGATTCCACGATGAAGATGTCTGGCAGCCACAGGTTCTCCGTTGTCACAGTGAGTTTATTGACATTACCACATTCTTCCGGGTCCCAGCTGATGAAAGAGTTATCCCAGATCTAGAGCATAGGGCACAGAGAAGAGTTATGGCTGAAGCCTGGAGCTAGTTTAGTCAGCATCTCCTGCCCTTTCACTCCCTCATAAATAAATAAGTAGATGAATATATGTGTTTTTTTCCAAATATGTGAACTGTGAGCATATGATAAAACATCAGCAATTCCAGAAAGGTATAATATAAAAAGCAATGTTTTCCATGCTTTATTAACCTCAATTCAGTCCCTATCCTACCTCAGTCTCATTATTAACAGTTTCTTGTGTATCATTCCAGAAAAAGACATTAATGCACATTCCAGCATTCATTTTTATTTACACAGAATGAGACTAAGTATGTTGTTATGCATGTTGCTTTTTTGATTTCATTTCCTTTTAAATTCTGATTTCTCTTCTCTGTCTGGTGATATCTCCCCTTCTCTAGCTAGCAAAGTCTTATTGGCCTTTATTTCCCACTCAAGGGAAACCTTCAGCTGGATGCTGTGTACATTTGGGCCCTGAAGCTCACTTAGGGGCTTCCACCTGGAAGCCCTCCTTCTCCCTGTGTTTTCCATCTGTGCCTTTCAAAGTTGATTGGCAACCTTAGAAGCTGTTTGTCACCAGCACTGGCCCCATTCTGGTTGGATTTATCTATTCCCTCAGGCCCTGTTGATTTCAATAAATGTAATTTTTGCAAGCAAAACCAGAAAAAAAGGGAAGGAGAAAGAGAGAAGGAAGAAGCCGAATCTCACATACCATATTGAACCATAGGAATGATGTCAGCAACTGAAGTTGTGCATCCTGTAAAATAAATAAATAAATAAATAAAAATCCCATGCAGGATTATTAATGGCATGAAGTCAGGACCTAGTGTACCTCCTGCCATTGTTTCCTAAGTCGTCCCAAGTGACAGTTTACCTTTTCAATCACAAGTCACAAAAGAAAGGTCAGAAAAATGCAGGTTGCATGGAAAACGTAGGTGCAGAAACAGTATGGGGATCCACTGGGAATGCATTTTTTGTAGAATATTTCCACAAGGGCAGGACTCATGTTCCCTGGAGAATGTTACCGCAGCATTCCCGTGCACGCTTCCCCACTCTGTAGGAGAACATCTGACCTATACAAAATCCATTCAGGGCACTCATTGCTCATCACGGGACCAGGGCAATGTTGAACTGACAATGCCAAGGGTCCTTGTTCCTTATTAGAAGCCTACGGAGAGAATGTAGGCGTGAGAACTTACGACTTGGAGGATGGCAGACAGGGTGAAGGAGATGTTGACGCGAGTGGGGATGCTGTAGTTGGTGACTGGACGGAAGGCCTTCTGGTTAAATATGGTCTGGAAGGCAGCAGGGTCCACCCCATGCAGGTGAAAGCCTGAGCAATTGATGGTGAAAGCGGTGTCTGCCCTTCCTGTAGAGAGCAGATGCCTTGTGAGACGGGAACGAGGCTTCTGTGTTTCCTATGGGAGAGAGGTACCAGGGCTGGGGCCTGACAGCCTCTCTGCAAAGAAAGAAAATGTGGACACTGGGAGACTGTTGTGAATCCCTCCTCCCTGGGCCAAGATTTCCTTCCTGCCGGGGCTGGGAGAATGGCCAGGCTGGTAGGCAAATGACAGAAGCTGATGTGGTGAGCTGGAAGCTGCTGTGGTGACCTGGGACAGAGCTCAGATCTTTCTTCCTGTGTTTTTGCTCCTATGTAAGATTATCCAAATTCATATGCAAACAGCCCCTCCAGGGAGTCATTCCTTTTATTCAACCCGGAAGCTTTGGCCTTTGTCTGACCGTACTTTCTTCTCTCTAGCTCTATTACAATTCTTCCTCATAGTTGCTGAACAAAATTTCTCCTAAAATGTTTTTTTCTTAATTTTTTTCTTCTCCCTTGCAGGTTTTTCTGTTTCCTGAAAGGAAAATTTAGAAAGAAGTAACCATAAATGTGACATAAAATATGTGAGGACTTAAGGAATGTTGTATCTGATATGAGTTTATTGATGACTTACCACGTGCTGT
Source organism: Lepilemur ruficaudatus (assembly GCA_963574885.1). Classification (NCBI taxonomy): domain Eukaryota; kingdom Metazoa; phylum Chordata; class Mammalia; order Primates; family Lepilemuridae; genus Lepilemur; species Lepilemur ruficaudatus. The sequence goes on along the minus strand of CAUYRT010070411.1, from coordinate 16,682 downwards.
GATCTATACCCTTCTCAAATTCGGTGGCTTCCTCTCAGGTCTGTGGGAGCCATTTTCATCATCACCATCTTGAGAAGTTCCCCTGGATCACCCACCATGGGGTTGGCAGAGCCATACAATGAGACGTAAAAGCCCTTCTCTCTGCCTCACCCCTGATGACCATGTAACAGATTGTCCCCGTAACTGTAGCCCAGCAAGTCCTCTCCCAGGTCTCCTCCATTATATTTTCATGCCAACTGACTCACAGGGGTCACCCCAAACAGGGAGAAACTTACTCCAGGGGAAGCAAATGTTGTTCTTTCCCTCCAGCACAAGACCTTCCCAAGTGACATGGGAAAGGAGTTAGGTTATTGTCAACAATCCCCAAGCTACCCCATCATAGTTACCATATCTTGGTAAAAAAGGAAAAGTTGGACATTATATTTAAGGGTGGAATTGGACAGGTGGCAAAAAGGAAGGACAGATAATTTGGTAGATGTCTTTGCAGGCAAATGAGAGGGGGGCTGTGTGTACTGACCAGTCTAAAGGGTTTTTCATCTGCCCCTAAAGGGAAGACAAAACACAGATACTATAGAGAAGTTTAACCCCTCAGTTCTGGATGTTCTGCAGTTCTGGAGAACGAGAAGTTTTTCTGGATGTTGCCCAGGACAGTGTTTCCGTCTTCCCCTGTTCTTTCCCCGTCTTACCTGGAAGCAGAAGGCTGATAGTGAGGCAGAGGAGGACTCCCTGCCTTGCAGACCACCCCCCTTCCATTCTTCTTTCTGGACTCTTCTCTGGGGACTCACCAGGAGCCCCCAAACACTTGAGCTTAAAGGAGCTCAGACCACACCTTGGTTCCTGGTTTTGAATACTGCTCATGTCAGGTGACCACTCCCTAGCGAGGCTGTGGCCAGAGAGGTCACAGCAGAGTGTCCTGCTTTGCCCCTGCCCAGGTATGCCTTCCGAGATCCAGACAGGCAGGAAGTTGGGCCAAGACCAGGGGAGAAGCACCTATTTGGCAGGCCTGTCTAGATGAGTGGTTTTAACTCTGTGTTCCAAGTACCTTTCGGAGACAATGGGGGATCTGAGGGATGGGGCAGGTGAAGCCATTGATAACAGCCTTATCACATCCTTGTGGAACTAAGTGTACCTCAGGGAGAGTGCATAGACCACTGGGAAAGGAATGGTTATGCTCTCTTGTGGTGGAGACTCCTAGTAATTTTGGAAGGCAAGAACATGCAATAATTGTGTTGCAGACCTAGAAACACATCCTTTACTGTGGACGTTAGGAATTATCATCAGTGTTGAATTAGGAAGCTCAATTGAGAAGTTAAACTCCATTTTTAATACATAAATCTAACAGATCCCCAGAGCTAGCACCATAGCACAGATCTGCGTCAGTCCTTGTTTGTGCTATTGCAAAAGCCTCTTGATAAGTTGTCCTTTATCCAGTTTCTCCCCAGTGGAATCCTTTATTTTGGCATTCTCCTAAAATAGAACTCTCCTATTTACCCTTCCTTATCTATTGTCTCTGAAAGCCTACAGCCCTAGGGCCATCAAGCAGGGTGTGTTAGCAAAAGATCATTTGATGAGCTTTTTGAAAATACCTGCACACATACACACACTTCCAGCTCTACTGAGGGGTGGGTGCGTGTGTGTGTGTGTGTGTGTGTGTGTGTGTGTTTAAAAGCACCCAGATGATCTGATTCACACTCACGTCATTGAGGACCTTTGGCCTGTGGTTCAACATCACTATCAGGATATTGACATTGATCCAGCCAAAATACAGACGTCAGCATCAAGATCCTTTATGTCACACTTTTATAGCCACAACCACCTCTTTCCCACCCTCCGAACTCCAGCAACCATTAATGTGTTCTCCATTTCTATAAATTTGCCATTTCAAAAATGTTATATAAATCAAACCATATGGATGTAACCTTTTGGGGCTGGCTTTTTCACTCAGTGTAGTTCTCTGGAGATCCATTCATGTGTCATGTATGTTGCATGTGTCAATAGCCTATTCCTTTTTATTGATGAGAAGTGTTCCATGGATGTACCATAGTTTAACCATTCACCGTTGAAGGACATCTGGGTTGTTTATAGTTTTTGGCTATTATGTGTAAAACTGCTACAGACATTTGTGTACAGGTTTTTGTGGGAACACAAGTCTTCAGGAATAAATGCCTGGAAGTGCAATTGCTGCATTGTGTGGTAATTGCACGTTTAGTTTTTTAAGAAACTATAACACTCTTTTCTAGAGTGGTTGTATCATTTTACATTCCTACCAGCAAAGTATGAGTGATCAAGTTTCTCTGCATTTTTAGAAATTTCAAACTTTGGGTAAGAATTTCTTTAAAAAAAAGACCCTAAAGATCATAACTAAGAAGAAAAAGATTTGAAAAGTAAAACTTAATTCATCCAAGTGCACTAAACATGAAAAATCAAGTCAAATACTGGGAAAATATGTTTGCAACACATATAACTGTCCAAAGAATAGAAAATATACAAAAGAAATTTAGATATGAATAATAAAGAGAGTCTACTAGAAAAATGGATAAAAGACACAAATTGGAATTTTTTTTTTTTTTTTTTTTGAGACAGAGTCTCACTCTGTTGCCTGGGCTAGAGTGCAGTGGCATCAGCCTAGCTCAAAGCAACTCCTGGGCTCAAGCGATCCCCCTGCTTCAGCCTCCCGAGTAGCTGGGATTACAGGCATGCGCCACCATGCCCGGCCTCATTTTTTAAATATATATATATATATATTTTTAGTTGTCCAGCCAATTTCTTTCTATTTTTTTAGTAGAGACAGGGTCTCGCTCTTGCTCAGGCTGATCTCGAACTCCTGAGCTCAAACGATCCTCCCGCCTTGGCCTCCCAGAGTGCTAGAATTACAGGCATGAGCCACCATGCCTGGCTGCAAATTGGCATTTTACGGAAGAGAAAATACTAACAGCCAATACACAAGTAAAAAGATACCCAACCTCATTTGTAATTATAGGAAAGCAAATTAACTTAACATCATATTACCATTTAACACCCAACAGATGGCAAAGTTAAAAAGTCTGAGGGCAGACTGCCATGTGACAACCAAGGCAGAGATTGAGTGTTGCACCTGCAAGTCAGGGAACACCAAGGATTGCCAGCAAACCACCAGAAGCTGGAAGAGGTGATGATGAATTCTCCCCTGGACTTTCAGAGAGAGCATGGGCCTGCAACACTTTGATATCAGACTTCTAGCCTCCAGAACTATGAGACAATAAATTGCTGTGGCTTTAAGCCCCCCCAGTTAGTGGTACTTCGTTTTGGCAGCTTTAGCAAACTAATGCGAAGGGCAAGCACAGAAACAGTTGGACAGGTTAGGAGGCTGTTGCTTTACTTTTACTGAGCGATGATGGCAGCCGGACTTTGCCTTCCTGGGCACTTACAGGTTGGTCCTTGCACAGCCACCATGCTAGTGGAAGAGAAAGACAAGAAGCAATTAAAAAAATAAGCTAACTTCAGAATGAGGAATTGAGCATTGCTCAATCTTTACAATTATTGTAATTTCTTCTGCCCCTAAAATCATCATGAGGTTAGTGGCTATAGGATTACTACAGGTAATGAGGTAAATGGAATAATATGCAGCAATAAAACGGGATTAACTTCACTTTACATATCGGCATAGTTAAATCTCAAAAGCTTAATGTTGGATCATAAAAACAAATTGCAAAATATATATAGTATCACACTATGTTATATATGTGTGTATATATTCTAAGAGTATACATATTTTAACAATATAGTGTTTAAAAATGCATGCATATGCAGTAAAACTAAAAGAAAAAATAAGGGAATGATAAATACAAAATTCAGAACAGTTATTACCTCTTCAAAGAAAGGAATGGATCTGCTTGGCTCCGCCCTCCCAGGAGACTTCAAAGATCTTGGTAGTTGTAGGTGGGGAATGCAGGGCTTTTACATTTCATCTTTACACTCATAATGTTTAAAAAATAGTTTAAAGCATTAAAAAAGACCATCAGCACATTTTTTAAAAAACTTTATTGAGGTATAATTAACATAAAATAAACTGTTCAAAGAGTACAATTGCATAAATTTTGACATATGTATACGCCTGTGAAACCATCAGCATAGGCAATAATGAACACATCCATCATCCTCCAAAATGTTCTGTGTCTCTCTGTAATCCCTCGCTCCTGCTCATCCCTACCCCACTGTCACCCCCAGGTCACCACTAATCTGTTTTCTGTTCCTATACCTTACTTTCAATTTCCTAGAATTTCATTCACCCTTTCTTCTTTCCTTGTGTATTTATTTAAAGCTATACTTTCTTTTGAAATATTAATCTTCCACAAGTTTTCATATGTACTAGGTTCAGTTGTAGGAATTTTTTAAATTCAATGTTTTTTTTTTTTTGAGACAGAGTCTCACTCTGTTGCCTGGGCTAGAGTGAGTGCCATGGCGTCAGCCTAGCTCACAGCAACCTCAAACTCCTGGTCTCAAGCAATCCTTCTGCCTCAGCCTCCAGAGTAGCTGGGACTACAGGCATGTGCCACTATGCCCAGCTAATATTTTCTATATATTTTTAGTTGGCCAATTAATTTCCTTCTTTTTTTTTTTTTTTTTTTTTTTTAGTAGAGATGAGGTCTTGCTCTTGCTCAGGGTGGTTTCGAACTCCTGACCTTGAGCAATCCGCCTGCCTTGGTGTCCCAGAATGCTAGGATTACAGGTGTGAGCCACCGTGCCTGGCCTTAAATTCAATTTTTGTTTTTCTTTGACCTCCGAATTATTTAGAAATATACTTTTTCAGATGAGGGGAGTGAAAACAAAAAGTAGAAATATACTTTGTCATCTACAGATGTGGAAGAAAAGGGTTATGTTTTTGTTATTGGTTTCTAGTTTAATTGTGTTGTGATTAGAGAGGCAGCAGAACAAAGTGGTTAAGAGTATGAACTTTAAAGCTAGACTCCCTCAGTTTGAACCCTAGGTCCATCATTTACATGTATGATCTTGGGCTTAAGTTATTTAAGCTCTTTGCCTCAGTTTCTTCAATTTTAAAGTGAGATGATAATAGCTCCTATCCCAGAATGTTGTTATGAGGATTAATTAAGGTAATAATGATAGAATGCTTTGAACAGTGCTGGTACATAATAAACACTATGTGTTTGTTAATAATAATAAACTATTCAGAGAACACAGTCTAATTGCTGCTGATCCTTGATACTTATTTTACAGCCTATATGTAGTTCGTAAATGTCTCATGTATACTTGCAACGAACGTGTATCTTCCAATTATTGTGTATAGAGTTCCACATAGTCTGCTTAAATCTAATGTAACTGTGTGGCTGAAGTCTATTTTACTTTTACAAATGTGTTATGATTCCCTGAGATGTGTTGAAATCTCCCATTATAATGGTAGATCTGTCACTTTCTCTTTGTAATTCTTTTAATTTTTGCTTTATATATTTCAAGGCTATTTTATGAGGTGCATTCAAGTTTAGAATGTTAATATCCTCCAAATGATTAAACATTTTATCATTATATAGAGATCCTCTTTATCTTGAATAATTATTTCTGTCTTAATGACAATTTTGTCTAATATTAATATATGAATAGAGTCATTCCAGCTCACTTTTGGATAGTATTTGCCTTACATATCTTTTCCGATCATTTACCTTTAGTTTTTCTGTGTCATTATATGTTAGGTGTGTTTTTTTTAAATCCAATTTTACAAATACTGACTAAATTGCTGAGTTGAATCTATTTACATTTATTTTGATTACTAATATATTTGGATTTATTTCTATTAATACCATCTTATTTCATATTTTGCTTCTTTCTTTCCACCTTTCTTGCCTTCTTTTGAATTTATTTAGGATCATCTTTCCTTATTTTATTTTCCTTCTTTACTGTTTGGAAATCATATACTCTATTTCTGTTATTTTAGTGGATACCTTTAGATTTTATCATGCATGCCGTAGAAGATTGTCACCCAAATGAACAGTCCAGATACCCGGGGCCTGTTCTTCTGCTACATTGCCTCTTCCTTCTCAGCATGCACCAGTGGCCTCAGGAGAAGTTCCTTATGACCAGCTGACTGAGGAAGTATAGTTTACACATGATTCTGTACAATATGCTGACACAACCCAAAAGTGTACCACTGTAGCACTATAGCCAGTCTAGGGTGACCCTGATAGACAATGTTGAAGGAAAAACTTCCCAGGGGCAGAACTTTGAGCAGTGCATCTAGTTGTTCATTTTCTCTGGAAGGAGAGACGGCTAGAGGTTCAAATTTATACCATTTCATGTGCGGTTGCTAATGGTTTAGTTGAATGGTCAGGGAAGTTGGAAGAAACACAACTGGAAAATTGGTGATGAGAAGGTCTAGGGAAAAGATAGCAGAAAAAGTGCTACCAAATAGTCAGAAAATGCGAAGATATTTTTGTTCCATGTAAATGCTCCCTGAAGAGCAGCCTCAGCAGATGAAGAGTTAATCAGCAAATGGACAAGACGACTCATTCTGTGCATGAATGATAGCCTCTTCCCCCAGGCAGCCCTGCCGTTGCTCAATGGCTCATAAACAAGGTGGCCATGGTGAGAGAGATTGATGTTTTTCACAAGCTCCACAATGTTGACTTTTGTGCACTAAGACACATCTTTTTATAGTCACTGCTGAGTGCCCAACCTACTAGGAATAGAGACAAATACTCAGCCTCTAGTATGGCATCATTTCCCAGGGGACAATCAGTCAGCTACCCAGTGGCAGCTGATTACACAGGACCAATTTCATTGTGGAAGGAGCAGAGTTTTGTTCTCATTGGAATGGACACGCAGTTTGAATATGATTTACCTTCCCTGCTTTTGATACTTTTGCCAAAACGACTGCGAACTCCAGAATGCCTAATTTTATTGTGAATCCATACATTACTTTTGATCAAAGAACTCATTTTACAGGAAGTGAAGTATTGGCATTAGGCTCATGTTCACGGGACTCACTGGTCTTATTCTAACCTGAAGCAGCTTGATGCATCAAACAATGGAATGGCCCTTGGAAGACTCACCCATAGTAGCAGCATTTTGTGGGGCTAGAGTAATGTCTTCCAATATACAGTGTATGCTCTAAGTTAGTGATCAATACACAGTGCCCTTTACCCTATAGGTAGGATCCAAGGGTCTGGGGTCCAAGGGAGGGAAATGGGAAAGTTTTCTGTCACTATTATCCCTACTTACTAAGCCACCAATGAAATGTCTGCCTTTCATTCCTGCACCTTTGGGCTCTGCTGTTCCAGGAGTCTTAGTTCCCAATAGGGGATGCTTCCACCAGGTGATGCAGCAATGGTTCCATTAAACTGGAAGTTGAGACTGCCATTTGAGCAATTTGGACTCCACATACCATTGAATCAACAGGCAAAAGAGGGGGTAGTTGATCCTATGCAGGAGAAATTGAGTTATTATTAATATATGATGGTGGTAAGAAAGAGTATGGAATGCAGAGGATCCCCTGAGGTGCCTCTTAGCACGCTCAGGTCCTGTGATTAAAATCAGTGGAAAACTCCAACAACCCAAAACAGACAGGACTGCTAAATGCTCAGTGTCTTCAGGGGTGAAGATTTAGGTCACCCCATCAGGCAAGGAATCATGGCCAGCCAAGGAGCTGGTTGAAAGCAAAGAGAATTTGGAATAGGTAGTGGAAAAAGGTAGTTATAAGTACCAGCTATCACCATACAACCAATTACAGTGATATCACAGAGAACTGTGATAGTTATAAGTATTTATTCCTCGTTATGATATGACTATATTTGTATATGTATTAGTCAATCTTTTTCTCTTTCCTTCTCCCATATCCTTCTATATAATAGATGTTAATAGTAGTTAATCTTGTATCTCAATACTTAACATAAAAAAATATGAAAAGGAAATGTGACTCAGCCAGAAAATAAGTGAACATCACTCAAGAACAGATAGAGGAACTCTGTGTCTGCTTTTGGGGAGGGTTAGCTTGTTTCTGGTTGTACAAGGGACAGTTGCATATGTCACATGTGAAGTATGATTTTGCTATTGTCTTTATTTGGAAGTTAAGTGTGGTTAAAAGAGGAGTATATGGGTGGCAGGGGGTGGACTATTATTGATTTGTGTTGTGTCAACTTAGCTAAGCTGAGATTCAATTCCCAGAATTCCCATCCCTGCGCAGTTCTGGGTTGGCATGGGCTAAAAGAGGCATTTTGTGGGAAATTGGAAAGGCAGAAGTGAAGTAGCACCCATGTATATTTTTTATGCTTAGAAGCAGAAGAAGCTGGTGCAGCTTATACACTTGTTGGTGTCGGGGCAGCACCAGGCCCACAATCCCTGTGCTCCTACCATCTCTCCTCATTCAGCTTTTCCAAATTCTGGACCCGTGTGTGCTGCTCCTGCAACAGCGGTGGAGCCTGGACCTCCTCCCTCCTGCCAGAGAGCCTTCGTTTCTATTTGTGAACCTTGGGCCACGATGTGCAACTCCTCGGGCAGCAATGGGCCTGCAGCGCCTCAAGCTCCCACCACCTGTTCTTCCGCTTTCCTGACTCTGATCAAACAACCTGCCTTGCAGAATCAGGCCAGCACCAGCTGCAGTAGCTGTATATCAACTGACATAAGCTGATTAACCAGCTTCCACATTGTGTAAGGTGAAAACCTGATATAAGTCCCATATTCCATTTCATTCCTAGTGGATATGTTCCTCTGATTAACCCTGCACGGCATACATTCATAATAATGTCTAATGTTAATCAATATCTCGGCCCTCCTCCTGAAAATACAAGGACTTTAGTATGCTTTAATTCTAATTACCGTCTACTCCACTTACCTACCATTGTCCAGCATTTTAGATATATTTTGTATTTTTAAGCAGCATATGACTGTTTCATATAGTCAGTGTTGTTCTGTGTTTACTTACATATTTACCACCTTCTTTGCTGTCATGTACCTTAAACCTGCTTATAAGGATCATTTTCCTTCTTCCTGGAATATGTACTTAGAAGCTCTGTTGGTAAGGGAGCTCTTGCTGGGAAAATCTCTTGTTATTTGTGAGCCTTATTATTATTTTTTTTTTGAGACAGGGTCTTGTTCTGTTGCCTGGGGTAGAGTACAGTGGTATCATCATAGCTCACTGTAACCTCAAACTCCTGGGCTCAAGCGATCTTTCAGCCTCAGCCTTCCAAGTAGCTGGGAATATAGGCATGCACTGCCTCGCCCAGCTAATGTTTGTTTTCTATGAATAGCTGGGACTACAGGCTAATTTTTCTATTTTTATTAGAGATAGAATCTTGTCATGTTGCTCAGGCTGTGTAAGCCTTTTTTGATTCTCATTCTTTTTTTTTTGAGATGGGGCAGGGTCTCGTTATGTTGCCCAGGCTGGTCTTGAACTCCTGGGTGCATGATCCTTCTGCCTGAGCCTCCCAAGTAGCTGGGATTACAGGCATGCACCACCACACCTAGCTTGATCTTCATTTTTAAAAGATCATTTTGCTAGGTATAGAATTCTGGATGGATTTGTTTTTACCTTGCATTTATTATAGAGACTATTATCTTACTCTCTTCTGATTTCCATTGTTATTTTTAAGAAATTAACTGTCAGTTTAATTATTATTTTTTTTTTTTAGGTAAATTGTCTTTTCTCTCTAGCTGCTTTTTAATTACTAATTTTTTGCTATTGTGGTAAAATACATACAACATAATATTTACCATTTTAACCATTTTAAGTGTACACTTCAGTGGCATTAATTAACTATATTTGCAATGTTGTACAATCATTATTATTATTATTATGAACTTTTTCATTATCCCAAACTGAAACTCTGTACCCATTAAACAATAACTCCCTGCCAGGCACAGTGGCTCACACCTGTAATCCTAGCACTCTGGGGGCTGAGGTAGGAGGATGGCTTGAGGTCAGAAGTTTGAGACCAGCCTTAGCAAGAGTGAGACCCCATCTCTACAAAAAAAATAGTAAAAATTAGCCAGGCGTGGTGGCACATGCCTATAGTCCCAGCTACTCAGGAGGCTGAGGCAGGAGGATCACTTGAGCCTGGGAGTTGGTGGTTGCAGTGAGCTGTGATCATACCACTGCACTCCAGCCTGGGCAACACAGTGAGACCCTGTCTCACACATACCCACAAAAATAATGAAATTCCTCTACCTTTGTTCTTCTTTTTCATTTCCATACATACTTTAGAATAAACTTGTCTCTTCTAGAAAAACAAACAAACAAACACCCCTGTACTTTCTTGTGAGTTCAGCAATACTTTTTTTTTTGGTTAAAAACATACAAGTTTATTTTAAAACATATTAACAGTGGATTTTTTTCTCATCAATTTTTTTCTTAGTAAATATCAAAAGTATGATTATTCTGAAGTGCATATCTTTAAAATCCTTAAAAATTAAAAAATGTAATTGTGGTAAAACACATAAAACATAAAATTTGCCATTGTAACCATTTTTAAGTGTACAGTGAAGTAGTGTTAACTACATTCACATTGTTGTGCAGCCAATCTCCAGAGCTCTTTTCATCTTGCAAAAGTGAAACTATGCCCATTCAACAACAAATTCCCCTTCCCTCATTTCCCCAGCCCCTGGCTACAATCATTCTACTTTCTATCTCTGCAAATTTGACTACTCTCGGTACTTCATATAAAAGGAGTCATGCAGTGTTTATCCTTTTGTGACTGGCTAATTTCCCTCAGCAAAATGGTCCTCAAGGTTCATCTATTGTGTAGCATGTGCCAGAGTTTCCTTCTTTTTTAATGCTGAATAAGGCTGCATTTTATATATATATATATACCACATTTTGTTTATTCATTCATCTATGGGTGTCAAGAATGCTTTTAAAAACGTATTTGCTATAATTTGTCCAACAAATTAGTACTTTGCACTGGCCAAAGACTTTTTCAGAATTCCTAATTCACCACATTTCTTGAAGCACATATCCTCGCATTCTTTTTTTAACAGTTGCACAGCATTCCGTGTGGGTGTACTGTAATTTATTAACCAGCATGCTATTGATGGAAATTTCCCATTTTTTATATTGGAGTTAGTACTGCAATGAATATTTGTGTGTGTGTGCATGTGTATTCATTAATAAGTATAAATGTAAGATAAATTCTTAGAAATGGAATTGCTGGGCAAATTTAATTTTGATATATAGGGCCAAACTTCCAATCAGAAGTTTCTAATGATATCTCAACATCTAGAAATCATATAAGAAAGTATTAATAAATTCAATTATATTTAAAAAGAAATCCATTTGCATGGCAAAAATTCTATTAGATAAATCAAAAGCAAATGACAAACTGGAAAAAAGTATTTGCAATTCACATTCTAGCAGCAGACTAATCTTCTTAATATAGCAAGTTCCTCCTACAAACTGAGAAAGAAAAGACCCAAGAGAAGAATGGGCAAAGTTCAGCTACAGTCAGTTCAGGAAAAGAAATATAGATGGCTCTTAAATACACAAAAAGTTAACTTCAGCCATAATCAGAGACATGCAAATTAAAACTGCATTAATATCACCATTTCACCCTCCTAAATGGCAAAAATCCAAAAGTTTAACCACACATTCCATTGGGAAGACTGTGGGAAAAATAGGCACATTCACACATTGCCTGCCTTTTGGCAGACAACTTGGCAATATCTATCAAAATTATAAATGTATATCCTCTTTGACCTAGGATGGCACTTCTTGGAATTTTCTTACCTGCACAATGAAGAAATATGGTTTTTACAAGATTATTCATTATAGTATTGTTTGTATGACAAAAGGTAAAAACAACCAATGAGTCTACCATTTGGGCACTGGTGAAATAGACCACGACAGAGAGGAACCTCACGTGGGTGGCCAGGAGGTTCGGGTAAGGCCAGTGTGCGAGGCCTCAGGCCACAGCTAAACCACAGTCTGCCTGTGCGGAGGCTGCTGTGCTGGTGGCGGGGAGGCTGGACCCAGGGAGGAGAAGCCTGTGCTTGATGACGAAGAGCCAGGGGGCCCCAGCAGGGCTCTTTCTCAATGAACATGGCAGCATCTATGCAACCTGGGCACCAACGTCTGCCTCTGGGGGGCCCTGCCCACACACTTGTGGCATGATCCGCCATCACAGGAAATCACTGATCACAGGGAATCCTCAAGAAGTTGTCCTCATGACAGAGGGCTCAAGGAAAATACATTCCTTGCCAGTCTTTCCTGACACAGAAGTACAAACTCATTCCCTCATCCGTTGGATGATTAATAACCAAACATAGGCAGAAAGGCAGGTGGTGCTGGTATCTCCACTGACTGACCCTGCCCAGCCCACAGACCTATTGAAAGGAACCTAACAGCTTTCTTCTCTCATGCTCATGGCTGAGTTAGGAGAAAATAAGGCTTTTCTACCACCAAGGTTGTGTTTTCACAAAAATTTCAAGCCTGTGCTCAGTTGCATGGTGGGTGAGTGCTGAGGTGTGGGGTTCTCTTGGTGTGTTCGGGCCTTGTGGCATTTATTTCCAGTTTCTGGGCTGAGGTAATGCTGTAGGTCATCAGGGAAGGGTGCATGAGCTGATGACCTGTGCAGACTGGCACATTTTCATCTCCCTGCTAACAGAGTTGTAAACTTTGGAGTTGACTGATCCCCAAGAGGAAGGCCAGGGCTGGAACTACAGGCACACACTACCACATCTGCCTACTTTTTTCCCCCTAGAGATGAGGTCTCACTATATTGCTTAGGCTGGTCTTGAACTCCTGGCTTCAAGTGATCCTCCTGCCTTGGCCTCCCAAAGTGCTGGGATTATAGACATGAGCCACCATGCCTAGACCTGTGTTAAGACTTTTAACATCCTCTTGCTTTCTTCTATTATGCTTATGATTTCATTTTTAAAGTTTGATATATCTGGATTTTATGGCTTTTCCCGTAGGTCTTTCCTTTTGGAATGTGACTCTTGATTGAAGTTTCGCTCTAAGTTTGTTTGGTTTCCCTCTAACTACTGTTTTCATCATTGGGTTTACCTCCACAATATTTTCAGACTCTTTGGCTTAGAAGTGAGGGAGGGAATAGTGAGAGTTAGTTGCAAAAGTTCTACATCTAATTACCTCTCTCAACTTAGGGCTAGCCTTCATCCAGACCAGAGCCTTAGGTGGATGCTTAATCACTTTATGTGATTCAGGTATGTGAGGTGAAGTGGGATTGTTTTCTGGATCACTGATTTGTGACCTAATTAGTTGACTTTGCCTGGGTGTGTGCCGTGTATTATCTCACTGGGTGCCAACTTCTGACTTTGGTGGCTCTTTTAGTGAGAGTGAGAACAATCAACTCTCAGTCTCCTCTAACAAAGTCTGCTTTTCCTTAAACATAAAAATCCACAATAATTTTTTATTCCATTTTATTGATTTGACTGGTTTAATTTCCAGTTTTGAAATAGCATTTTTAACTTCTTTGACATATTTATTTTTTCTTTGCACATATATATTATTTCACCTGCCTTGTGAGTTAAACAAACTAAAATATTCTAGGCCAGGTGTGGTGGCTCACACCTGTAATCCCAGACTGGGTGACAGAGTGAGACCTTGTCTCAAAAAAAAAAAAAAAATTCTAACTTGGTTATTGAGTGTTGTTTAAAATATGTTTCTACAGAAAGTACATTCTGAATCCTAAACTATTGATTTTATAAATTAACATTTGAGATATGGTTCATTTATGAATTTGGTGATCATCTGAATATAGTAACTAATACTGCAAAAATATTTAAAACTTGGCAGTTTTTCAGTGTTTTTGGTCTTTGAATGTCTACATTTATTAGCTTATTTATTTCCTTTCTGGTTAAGGATTTAAGATATCATATCCAGATTCATAGAACTGAAAATATAAAGGGAGATAAGCAAATAAAATTAATTTCTTTAGTTTAACACACGACTAAGCACAATCTGCCAATGTTATTTTAATATCAACAAATGAGCAATGATTTTAATTAGTGATAATTTTAATCTAATGTAAGCTTGAGTCAGTTCATTTCATAAATAAGACTATAATTATCAATAAAAAAGTAAAAAACTATACAACAATGAACATGAACAAATTTTCTGCTCATAGCAACATGGATAAATTTCACATAGTGTTGACCAAATGAAGCCAGACACAAAAGAGTACATACTGTAATTCCTTTTATATAAAATTCAAAAACAGGCTAAACTGACCTAGACGTCAGGTTAGTGGCCACCTTTGGAGAGAATGAATGAGAGTAATGATTGGGAAGAACCCCAAAGGGGGTTTCCCAAGAGTTTAGTCTATTTCTTTACCTGGGTGGTGGTTATACAGGCATGGTAAATTTTCTTTTTATTATAATAAATTTTTTTTTTTTTTTTTTAGAAACAGGGTCTTGCTCTGTCACTCAGGCTCAGTGCAGTGGCCCAATCACAGCTCACTGCAGCCTGTAACTCTTGAGCTCAAGTGATCCTCCTGCCTGAGCCTCCCCAGTAGCTGGCACTACAGGTTCATGGGACCATACCTGGCTAATTTTTTTCATTTTTTTAGAGACGAGGTCTCACTGTTTTGCCTAGACTGGTCTTGAGCTCTTGGCTTCAAGCAATCCTTCTGCCTCAGCCTCTGAAAATGCTGGCATTACAGGTGTGAACCACCACAACTGGCCTGATCAATTTTAACAATTCATTGAGTGGTACACATATGATTTGTATACTTTCCTGTATGTATGTTATATTGCAAAACAAAAGTTTAATTAAAAAGTAATTAAGTGGGTCAGGCATGGTGGCTCATGCTTATAATCCCAGCACTTTGGGAGGCTGAGGTAGAAGGATCACTTGAGGCCAGGAGTTTAAGATCAGCCTTGACAACATATCAAGACTCATTCTGTATATAAAAAAATAAGATACATTAGCTAGGCATGGTTTGTGCTCCTGCAGTCCTAGTTACTTAGTAGGCTGAGGTGGGAGTATCACCTGAGCCCAGGAGTTTGAGGTTGCAGTGAGCTATGAATGCCACACTCCAGCCTGGGTAACAGAGTGGGACCCTGTCTCAAAAAAAAAAAGAAAAACAAAAACAAAAAGTTTTTTCATTGTGTCAGGTTTTGGTATGTCTGCCGTGTTTTGCACCTAGTATGTTAAAAGGCTGGCTTAATGATTCAAGATACTGGTTAAGAATTACTGAATATTGAAGTAAGAAACTACTTTGTGTGGCTAAATGTGTCAAACTGGTGCAGATAATGCATGAGAGATGGGATGTGGTGTAAGGCAGAGAAGAGTTAAAAGAAAGTTCTTTGTGAACTTAAGATCCCTGAAACTGGAAATCTAAGCAGATCCTCCCTGAGAAAGTATGAGGAAATGGACAAGAGGTGTGGTTTCACCTTTGTCAGAGAAGGAACCGGGCAAACAGATGGAACTATGGTTCCCTTGGTGTCTAGTAAAGATCATGATTTTAAGAAGGGTGGAGAAGGAGCTAGGGAGTGAAAAGGGACCTGGACCTGGCAAGTGTTGGCTTTGGTAACTTGGCAGAATTACCAAATTACTCCAAAGAGAAGATCTTGAAGAATGACTTATTTCCTAATTGCATTTATCTTCTGTCTACTAAATTGTGCCTTTATAAGCCCTCATGCTTGCTTAATAAGAAGCTGCAAATCTTGCTGGTGTTCCTTGAGACAGATAGCCATACATGGAGTAGAACACCCTCATGGTGTATTTTAAGTGCCACTTATTTTATGCAGATTTCTACATCGATGCTATATATATGGGATAATCAATAACAGGGGCATCAACTCTGAATTATTAAGAATGATGACATAGACTAGTTTTCCTAAATGCCAGACATGGACGGGAGGTTTGCAAAAGAGCTAGTAAAAATATTAAGGAGAAATAATAGGGAAAAAGATTGGTATAAGGAAAAGCACAAGAAGAGTAACAGGAAGGGGAGAGAGTGGTGGTGGAGAGCAGACAGGTGAGCTTGGTTTTCAGAGAAAGAAGCAGGGATGAAAGAAGAGAGAGTTTAAATGTGAAATATGGTACTGTCTATAGTCTATAGATATTTTGGATTTCCAGAAGGTGGAAGGAATCAAAGACACTGATGAGACCAAAACATATAATAAGAATGGTCAGATATATGGACTTCCAAAAGAATAAGTAGGGAGAAATTCTTCTTGTAGAAAGTCTTCTGAGAATTGTGTAAATAATAAGAAAATAAACAGTGAGATGTGAGGAGGTTGTGAGCATAAGCCCGGATACTGCTAAGGAAAGGAGAGAGTGGGAAGTTAAGTAGAGAGTGGGAAGTTTAAGTAGTTAAACGACAACCCATGAAGTTAGAAAATAATTAAGCATTTGATAAGAGTAGTATATCCAGAGCCAATGGTCTGGTTTTTACAAAGAGTCTATAAATTTTCAATGTACACTCTTAACAGAGGTTTTTATTTTTATTTACTTACTTTATTTATTTTAAGACATCAAATGCAATAGTGAGAAGGGGGGAAAGAGCAGAACAAGAAGTTTTTTGGTTTGTAACTGAATGTGAACAATCAATTGAGATAACGCACTACCTTTGGACCAGCCTTAACAGAGGTTTTTTTTTTTTTTTTTTTTTTTTTTTTTTTGAGACAGAGTCTCACTCTGCTGCCTGGGCTAGAGTGAGTGCCGTGGCGTCAGCTAGCTCACAGCAACCTCAAACTCCTGGGCTCAGGCGATCCTCCTGCCTCAGCCTCCCGAGTAGCTG
>CAUYRT010070410.1:0-24391 GCA_963574885.1 Lepilemur ruficaudatus | reverse complement strand
TTTTAGTCCCTTCCCTGCCCCTGAGAGCATTGGTTGAAAACGGGCACTGACGGTCTCCATTCAAAAGGCAGATGTGTTTTCTTTGGAATGCACAATATTGATTCAAATAGTGCAAGACTCTGTGTGTGTGTGTGTGTGTGTGTGTGTGTGTGTGTGTGTGTGTGTGTGGTGTGTGTTTTGGAATTTGTGACCAACATTTAAAATTTGAGCCAGGGAAAGACTCTCCTGGGAAAGCACCTACGATGACAGAGATCAGAACCCCATACAATCCACAGATACCTTCACATCCTCACATCAGCAGCCTTTTCTCCACTGCTGTATTCTATATTCACGAAAGACTCATTTTGTTTAATTTTTAGATTACTTTATCTAGAATTGTAGTCAATCTAATAAAAACTACTGAAATACAACCATATGGTTAATTGTTCAGCTTTATTTTATTCTTCCACTTTGTTGCTTACATCCTGTTGACCACACCCTTCACAAAGATCACTTTGTACAACATTATGACACTTCCTAAATTTGCAATTTCACTCGACCCAGCTAAGATGCAACATTTTAAATGGGTGGAATTCTTACCACATTGAAAACACTAAGCATTTAACTTTTTATTGGGTTGATCATTTTCTTATTTTCTTTTGTGTAAAGCCATCACTGCAACTTACCAATGCTGAACCTAGAGCTGAAAGTAACGTTTCTTTACAATTCTTTGCATTGAAATAAAACCATTCATTATCTACACATGCAGGCATAAACTAAGTATGGGATGTCCAAATAAAATGTATAGAAACATAAAAAAGTGAAAATTCACTTCTTTTTTTCTTTTTCTTTAGCTAGTGCTTCCATCTAGGGAACACAAGAAGCTAAGACACTACATGATCCTTAATATTAAAGCTAAAAAAAAATGGGTATCAATTTTAAGAAATGCCTGTATGCAAAAGAATTTAAGATCATACATTTCTGTGTGTTATTCCCTTTGTAAATTAAGGTATCCATTATATGTGATCTAAATTTACCAGAGAGTATTTAATACGGTACCATGTAATGCCAAGATTGAGTTCTCCAGAGGAATTTTAATTCATTACCAGTTGTTATTGGGCAAAAGGTGTAGAAAGAGTCAGATAAATATTAGGCATGCCAGCTTCCTTCTCATACATGTTTAAGCATTTCTCTTCCCTTTGCTTAAAATTCAGAACAAATTCCTCCATAAGTGCAATTTCATGCATCGTGATATCAACCAGTGTAGCTCCACAAGGACCGGCCCTGGTGGGCGTGTACACTAACTTGTCAGGCAGAGACTCCCAATGGATCATTTACCTCCATTTACCAAAAGCACAGTTCTAGGCACTAATATCAGCTGAGTAAGTTAGTCCACTAGCCCTCACTGGCACCAGTCCTCTGGTCCTTTTTTCTTTTCATAAAGTGTTTACCCAGAATTTCCGAAATGGAGCTGTTTTCCATCTGAAACTTTGATTTTGTAATATATAAAGTTGTGACAACCCCCTTAATCTGGATTTTTGCCACATATACCGAGTGGTAAAGAAAGAAAAAGCTCTGATTTAGGAGAGAATTGCTCCCTAATACTCGAAGTTCCATAAGAAGCTTCTTTAATTTTAGGCCACAGTTAATCCTACAAGATAATCTTATGGCTAGAATAAGGGTAAAGTTTATTTGGTGCTATTATTATAATGCTATTTGTGATAAGCAGGAAGAACACAAAACATACAAAGGAAGAAATTTCCTGATAAAAGCTGAGGCATTTTACCTTTACTATGCTTCACATTCATGTTTTCATTTTATTGCAGATGGGAAAGTTTCTTAGTTTCCACCCTTTGTATATTTCTGAGGTTTCCAAACCACACCTGTCTCAAGGCTGTAAGTTATTAGAATTTGAGTTATTGAAATTTGATTTTCACTCCCACTCCAATTATTACGTCTTCTCTGAGATAGAGTCCTATTTTTCCCAGTAGTATTAATCCAATAAAACTTTCCCAAGGCAGTTTTGACTTGTTGTTGTTGTTGTTGTTGTTCAGCTGGAGGAAAAGATCTTTTACAATTTCCGCATGTACTGAGGCCAATGTGAAAACACATTGTGTATGAAAATGTAAGTATTTAAATAATCAGGCTTCATATACATATGTAAAATGTGTATGCAAATTAATATCTGCATTTGCTGACTTCACTTAGGACCAAATCAACAGACTGGATAGACTGGTTATAACCTATAACACATGTAAACCACATCAAAATTTTTCTGATAAAATAATTTGTCAAACATTAGTCTTATGATTTCACTTTGATTATGCTTGAAATCTAGCCCCAGCCCCACAAATGGTCACACTCATTCCCTCATTCTCAGTGTCATCAAAATGCAGCTGTTCTCCCCAAAATGGGAAATGTTGAAGTTACAACCAAAAAAGCTTACTGAAGTGACTACAAAGACACTGATTGCTTTTTTCTCAGAAAGCAGATTACTTTGCAGTGAGTTTTTCTCCACTATCTTTCTTCTCAAAATGAGTAAAATGGGCACAGATCTCGTTAATGTGGTAACATTGTGAAGCCCATATCTACCCCCAACTTCCAGGTTGCCATGGTGCTTTGCCCGTGGTCTAAAGAGATTGCACATTTCCATTAATGTTAGAGACTCATGCAAAATGCCAGTGGCTGAGGTACTTTTTGGAGCCTTGGGCCAAATGGTTCCAGACGCTTACAAGGCAGTATTTGCAAAATAGATGTAGTACGTTTAATAAATTGCTGACTGGAGCTACAATAGAAACCATCTAATTGAATTGCGAGTCTATGATTTATTTATTTTTTAAACAATAGCTAACCTTCTTGTCTCTAGGATTTTTACCCTCCCTTTCCTTCTAAACTTTGCAGATACTTTAAGTCTTTGGGCTTCTCTGTAGTCCCTTGTGAAGTTGTGATATTTTTCTCAGGTCTGTTTTCACTAATTTTCTAAATTGTCAATGTCCCTCACACAGTCCCCTTCTTTGCCGAGTTGGCTAACATATGTTGCGCTTTCTACAGAAAAACACAATAACGTCTGCATCTGTGGCTCACATTTTCTCATTCATTTGTGTAATTAGCACTTGAAAATACGTAAAATAAATCGGAACAGTGTCTAAAATGTGAAGAATGAAGAAGGGAGTTAATTTTCACTCCTTCTTTACATTTATTATTCCATACTACTTGGTTATAAATACATGAATGTTAAAATGACCAAAACTACATCCTGTAGCCTTTTCATTTGGATTTCATTTTCCCCCCTATATTTAGGGGGAAAAAAATCCAGTTCTATGGTACCAAAATAACTTTGGGATTTCCTAATGAGAATGAACAATATATTTCATATAATAGTTCTTTTGGATATGGAATATCTACCTTTCTTTTATTTAAAATATTGCTGGGTAGTTGGAAAAATTAGAATAAAATTTTGTGGGCACCCCAACAACATAAGTACATGTCCCAAGTAAAACAATAGTCTGTAAAGTTCTATAGAAAATATTTATTGTGATGAGAGTAACGAAATCTTCCTGCTATTGAGTGGTATTAAAATATGTTTCTCAAAGAGGTTTATGTTTAATCAGTCAGGAAGAAGCAGTTTCAGCTTTGGTGTATGCCTGGTAGTTTGGGATTTTGAAAGATAGTGTGTCTTTTTTTTTTTTTCTGAGAATGCAAAATCGGGCTTTCACTGCTGACACAAATGTGCTAAGAGACTGTTGTAAAATATTTATGGTATGAAATAGTGGGTAAATAGCTAGCATGCACAACTTGAATGCCAATTAATACCCTGGAAAATATTTTCAATGCTTTTAATAATTCAACATGGCTTATTTTACTAATGAAAATCTAGTTTAACTATTTCCATGGCAATGCAACTAAGTGGGTAAGCGAGTAAAAATAGCCCGAGGCTCACGAAAGCCCTGGATGCCTTCGCTGTGGCTTTATTTCTGCTCCACCTAATAAGGCATGCAAACTTCAGCATTAAGTATCTCTAACTAAAATCCATTCCATTTCATAACCAGATTGCTTGATCTATGCAGTGCTGGATTCAATTAGCATGCTTAGAGAATCTGAAAAATGAGATACATACCAAAATTTAAGTCCCCAGGGAGAGCTAAGTGCAATAATCAGAAGGTGACTTGTGTCTGTCAGAGCCCTCTCTCACGGTTGATCTCAGGGCAGTTCTGTAGGAGTAATCCAGCACCATAAGAAATAGACTTGTAGTTCAGCTCAGTTTTTCTTCAATTAAAGTGCATTGTATCTGGATGGGAAAAGTGTCGACTCCCAGATTCTTCATCACTAGATCAGAGCATTCCCGATGTCCTTCCTATCAGATAAAATGGCCTTTAAAGTTTGCTAGGAAGATGCAGTGGCAGAAGACAGGTGCTTGCTCCTTAAATCGACATTCAAAGAAAACAGGGCATAGCTAATGGGTGGGGATGAGCACACAGCCCCTCTCCTTCCAGGTCCAGCAGGGAAGAAATTGAATGATTTTACCCACTTTGCTACACAGATGATTACAAGACCCAAAGCAATCAGCAGACTGGCTAAGGTACCTCATTTGACTATATTCTGTGAAGACAAAAATAAATGAAAACAAAAAATCAGAATCATCTTTTCTAAATGTCTCCTTTCAGCCAAAAAGATGCTCTTTCTCATTGCCACTTACATACAGAAGGTTTGGAGCAGCCTAGCTTGTGGCATCGTCCCTCCCCCGTGACAACCAGCTCTCTTTCTCATTCTCTCTCTCTCTCCACTCCCTCCCTCCCTCCCTCCCTGCCCCTGACTCCCTCCCTTCCAGCTTCTCTCTCTGCTCTCCAGCTGCCTTAGTCTGTTGATGCTGCTGCTGATTAATCAGGGATTCTGAAACAAAGAACCTACCTTCTGAAATAAGCAGTAATCTTTCTTCTCTGTTTCTGTCATCCGTCTGCATTGAACGGCAAGTCTGCCAGCATTCTAGCACCTTGGATAGTTCCTGCTCACTAGGCCCTTTGGAAAAGGGAGAAGAAGCAACTGAAGAAATGACAAGAAACCGGAAAGCAGCATCGTTCTACTTTGGATTTCGGCTCCCTGGGGCTCCCATCCTCATTAAAGGCCTCACATCTAGGCAAAAGAACCTCTCTCCTTTATCTAAGTGAGCTGAAGTCTGATTAGTAAATAATAAAAAGAAAAGAGGGTAAAAAAAAAAAACCCTTTCATTTATATTCACTATAGCACTAATTCAAGTCTTTATGGAGACGAAAAATATAAATCCATCAAAAATAAATGTTCTTACTACAGAGAATGTTTAAGTTATAAGCTTTTCACCCCTGGTGTGGCTAATGAAAATGAGCAACAACTTAAATGGAACATCTAGATCTCAGTTTGATACCCTTATTTGATATCAATTTTGCCTCCATCCTCCCTGCACAGCCGAGCCATGCACACAATTACTGCTGACGTACTTCAGGCTGCTGCTTGGGGAAAGAGGGGAGGAGCCTTTTAACCTCATCAAAACAGCTTTGTGCCACCTGCTCCCATGGCATGAGAACAAAACTAGCCCACTTAGAAAGAACATGCACAGTGTACACGTGTGCGGAACAAAGGTCTTACTCAGACTGCTTGTTATTTTTTTTAACTAAAATAACACATAAAATAATTAAGGCACATATGTCATCAATTCCTATGGGCTCACTCTTGAAATATTTAAAGTCATTTCATTTCTTACATCTCCTAAGGACTCTCCTCATTCTGTTCTTAATATCCTACTAAATACATATACATCATGGTACATACCGCAACTTATGTATATATGTGTCTATAAAGTCCAAAGTTTTCATCTAACCTGCTTTTCCTCAGATTAAAAAGTTAAATGTAGGTGTTTTAATGTGTTAAGTTTGTGCTATGGTAAAAGTAACAATGCACAATAAGTTTCTGCTTCATTTGGGCTAAAATATCAATTTTTGAAGAAAAATGCATTTATTATTTGATAGTGACCTGTAGATTTTTTCCCATCACATTCTTTTTCAATACCTTTTATCATAAATGATTTTGATCTGCAAGCTGACTTTCCCAAGGGTTATCCTAAACATGTAGATTCATAAGTAATTTGTTAGAAAAGTGTTTTCTGAACATAAAGTACTTTTTTATGCATCAACAGATTGCAAAAATAAACTTAAGTTCACCTTTCTAATTCTTAAATTCCATCTGGAACTTTGCTATGATTTTCTTAAGAGTTTGTTTCTTCAACTTGTAAGTACTGGGGGGGGGACAATAAAATCGAAACATTACATTGTTATAAGGCTCTTTAATTTCACATGTTCTAAAGCGCATTCCTAAAGCTTATCACTTGTTTCTTGGTCTTTGTGCATCTGCCTTTTAATTGGAACAGGATATTTGTTTAATGTTAAGAACCACTTTGCCAGATTAGATAGAGGAAAAGAAGGATGGGATTGAGACAGAGAAGAAGCCACATCTCTGTCTCTCTTTCATTCTCTCTCTCTCTCTTCCCAGACACCAATCCTCCCCCCCCACCTTCCCTCTTCCTCTCCTCCTTCCCTTTCTTTCTCTTTCTCTCTGTCTTATGACAGACTTGGTGCACTGCAGAAAAGTGCCTCAAGTATCACTCACAAGCTAGTATCAGCCACCACACTGGGATTAAGAGGTTTACTTATGTATCATTATTTTGTATAGAGAAGAGTTCTCATAGAAACTGTCTTTCAGCATATGACTAAAGGTGTAAAAGATTCTTTATAGGAAAATTACATGACGATCATTTTAGGAAGTAGAAATACTTCATCATGACTGATGATTTTACCAGTTTGCATGGTTATATTCTGAACTAGAGAGCTTGAATAAGCTCTAGCGTTAAGCCTATTTCTGCATCCAAGAGAAATAATACCCAGATGAGTAAACTGATTGCTTCCAGCCTCACACTCATTGGCTTATTAGGGTTAAAACTCAAGGTCCCTGTGCTGACTACAGGTTTCCTCATCTTCGGCCAACATACCAGTTGTCAGTCCCTTTGATTTTATGCACCAAAATAATTCAAACAATGTGAGGAGAGGCTGACATATAATTGCTTAGTTTAAAAAATAAAGATAACAATCTGCCATTTTTTTAAACCACAAACAAATTAAAAAATAAAAGGGATTTTTATCTTAAAAGAATGGGGAGAGCATATTTATAATAATGAGTGGTCCTTCAAATTTAATATTTTCAACTAGGAAAATATATAGTATTGCTCTTCCTTCCTGCCTTTCTGTCTTCCTACATTTCTTCTTTCCTGTATTTTCTTTTTCTTTTTTATTCTCCTCATATCATAAGGGAATGGGCTTGGGAACCACCACATTATACCAACCCCATAATCTCAGTCCCGTACTTTCCTCTTTCTACATGTCAGTGTCTGATAATTGGGCAATTTCTTCCCTGGAAATATATTAGTGTATAAGAGATTATGGCACCTTTAGGGATTGGTGCTGAGAAGGGCCCCAGAACTATTTCTTTCTATCTTACTAAATAGAACAGAAAAAGATCTTCACTCTTTCAAAAAATCTTAGAACCAAATGCAGAACTCACTTCTACTCATTTTAATACTATCCAGAGAAAAATGCATTAAACAACATTAAAGTTGAACACCTCATGTTAAGAATAAAAGTATAGAGAGATCATAAAAACTCAAATTATAGCTATGTGTTGGTTTATTTATCTTTATCAAATACATAGACATTTTTGATGTTAATAGGAAAGCAGTCATTGAGATGCCTCATGACTTGGTATTTCCTTTAAAAGTTATTAAATCAGGGTAAAAGTTATTAAATCAGGGTAGAGTTTGGCTCTTTCTGTTATACTATACTGACTAACAGAGTGCGATGCTTTGGGGGTTGAATAGGTCCCTTCAGAGAACTCAGGACAGATATGGAGAGTCAGAGCCCTGAAAATGCTTCTTATTCTATACATCAGCCAGATGGTGGGGAGTGCTTTTTGTGTAAAAGTGATGTAAATGAGAAAAGTGAGAATTGAAATAGAGCAATCTAGTTACCTAAATTTTAAAGGGTTTATTCAAATCCATGAAGATGTACTCTCTGAAGTCATGCCATAATTTATAACAAAGCCTTTCTAGTTTTTTCCATGATCTATAATCTTTCTATTATTCTTTCCACATTTAGCTTAGGGAGGTGACCCCTCTGTCATAATGAAATTATTCCACTAGGGAAAACGCTAATCTCCTTCCCATCCAATCAGGATTTCTAAGCATTCTGGTAACAGCATGAAACGAAAGTCTTGGTAGAATGAGAACCATATGTTCCTCACGATTTTCACCTACAGCAACATAGATGTCAACGGAAGTCGCACATATATGACTTAGGGGTCGTGGAGCAGCAGATGGCAATGTGGGTGCTCCAAAATCCAGAATAGTCAGTAACTAAAAAAGAAAAAAAAAAGAGTAAAAGATTTATGTTCTAATATTACACACAAAAACTACATTTATAGTGTCGAGGGAGCAATCTGGCAATAAATGGAATATTCCCATAGCGAGAAACTTATGAATAGATCCAGACATCCCTCCTTTGTTTTGTCCAGCACATATTTTCTAGTGAAGATTTCAGAAATATCATAAATGTGTCTATTTCTACACTAAAAACTATAAAAATATTGCTAAAAAAGTATCTGCATGATCTAAAGAAGTAGACACCCCCACTTCAACAAACCATCTCTCTTTGAATGGATAAAATCTACTCAAGTTTCAAAGGTCAGATCTATTTTATCCTGGTAGCTTATTCTATCACAATAAAACTGGATTGCTTGTTCTCGGTGTTATGAAATGCCCAATAAATGATTTTAAATAGCCATGAGATTTTTTTTCTATTCTGCCAAACATGCCTATTTCATTCTTCACATGTATTTGTCTGAGATTCCTAAAGGAATGGAAATCTTCCTTTCTGCTCCCCTGGCCCCGCATATTGATTTGTGTCTAGCCAGTAGTAGGGATTTGTTGAATGAGTGCACGACTCCATATCTCAACTTATGGCAAAACAGTTACCCATATAATCAACATGAAATTATATTTTTAAAACTAAAAGTATAAATGAAAATTTAAATATAGAAGTAGCCAAACTAAAACCCAAATATCTTTCCAAGTGGATTCCATAGTTTTTCTATCTGAAGAATCCAAAATAACCAGTTTGAAATGGATCAGAAATAATGAGATAGTTTCATAGGAAGACCAAATGAATATACAAATGTGAGGATCATATTTATAGAAAACAGTAAAATTCTTCTGAGATACTAAATATTTTAGTAAGCTCAGGCATCTGTAACAAAATACAATAGACTGGGTGCCTTAGACAATAGAAATTTATTTTTCACAGCTCTGGAGTTTGGGAAGTTCAAGATCAAGGTGCCAGCGGATGTGATTCCTGAGGATGGCCCTTTTTCTGGCTTGCCAAGGGTGCCTTTTAGCTATGTCTTCACATGGGGAGGGGGAGAGAGAAAGAGAGAGAGAGATCTGGTCTCTTTTCCTCTTTTTATAAATGCATGAATCCCATCATGGGGGCCCCACTCTCTTGACCTCATCTAAACTTGATTTTCTCCCAAAGGCTTTACTTCCAAATCCTCAATATCATATTGGGGATTAAGTCTTCAACATATGAATTTTAAAGGAACACAAATGTTTATCCATAACAGAGACATAAAATGATATAGGGAAGTAGAGGAATTCCTTCTTCTGGAATAGAATCAATTTTCTAAATGATTACTTCTTACTAAATTCACTAGAGTGAATGTAATTCTAATTTAAATAAAATTGATGCTTGGTGGAACTTGAAAATCTATTGGCAGATATGTTCTTGACTAAATATTAAAACATCTTTCAAACCTACATTGATTTTTTTATATTAATAGTATAGCACAGAAATTGTGAATCAATAAAAGAGGTTAGAAAGTGCAGGAAACCATATACAGGCATGGGTATTTAGCATATGATAAATATTCCATTGCCTATCAGTAAGTAATAAAATTAAATAGAGAAATGTATACATACACATGTAAAGGATTTTCACAGTTCCTTACATAAAAATAAATGTATGCACCTGTAACTCAAAGTGTGGTCCAAGAACTGACAGCATCAGCATCATCTGGGGGGTTGTTAAATATGCAGACATTCTGGTCCCTGCCCAGACTGTCTGTCTTGGTCAGTTCAGGCTGCTATAACAAAATATTATAAACTGAGTGGCTTAAACAATAGAAATTTAGTTATCACAGTTCTGGAGACTGTAAGTCTGATCAGGATGCCAACATGCTTGGGTTCTGGTGAAGGCCCCTTCCTGGATTCCTCACATGACACAGGAGAGAGAGAGAGAGAGAGAGAGAGAGAGAGAGAGAGAGGAGAGAAGCAAGAGCTCTTGCATCTTTTTTCATAAAGGCACTAATCTCATCATGTGAACTCCACCCTCATGACCTAATCGCCCCCAAAGGCCCCATCTCCAAATGTCGTTACGTTGGGGGTTAGGGTTTCAACATTACATGGGGGGGAGGCAAAAACATGTAGCTCATAACATTGTCTGAGTCAGGATCTGCATTTTAACATATGCCTAGGTGATTGGGGTACCTATTAACATTTTAGAAGCACTGTCCAAAATAAATTTCTATGATGATGGAAACCCTGTGTATCTGTACTGTCAAAAATAATAGCCATGAGCTGGGTGCAGTGGCACATGCTTGTAGTCCAGCTGTTCAGGAGGCTGAAACAGGGGGATCACTTGAGCCCAGGGTTCAAGGCCTGCCTGAGCAACATAATGAGATCCTATCACTAAAAACATAAATACGTATTTTATAGTGACTAGCTACACATGGCTGTCAAGTACTTGAACTGTGGTTAGTGCAATTGAGGAACTAAAATTTAAATTTCATTTTATTTCAATTAATTTAAATTTAAAATGTGCATGTGGATAGTGGCTACCATATTGACCAATGCAGCTCTAGACTTTTGAAGTATTTATACATAAAAAACATTAATTTATTGAAAGATACTATAACGTAATCTTGGAATAGAGACGACCCATCTACAGATAACATCAAATATAGAAAAAACTAAATAAAAACCAACCAAAAACATTGAATACATAAAAATGCACAACATTTAAATGGGAAAATTTTATAAATAAAGTTAGCAGTTATATATTTTATATCATTTTTTAAAAGAAAAATTCTTATAATTAAGCAAGAAATAAATATCAAAGTACTAAGCAAGTTCAAGGTACAAAAATGAGTCAATTATAAATAAAAAATTAAAAAGGCAAATAACTACAAAAAATATGTTTAACCTTGGTAGTAATAAAATGCAACTTAAATCACCAATGGATTTTAATTTTCCATAATAGCCATTATTTTCCATAATGCTACTACACACTTGGAGAAATGGATAGTTGTGTAAATGTGTGCAACAGAACTATTAGGGAATCTGATAATGTTTCAATTTTTTTAGTGTTCACAGTCTTTCAAATAATAAGTCTACTTTCATAACATGATAAGTGTGTCAAACTATGTGTTTGAGGCTATTCATGCCTTAGAAGAGCAAACATTCAGAAAGCTCCCTACTTGTCCAACAACAGGAGATTGAAAAATAAGTTATGTGACTATTAAATTATGACACAGATCTATCTTCACTAATGTGAATTCAGGTTCTGTAAGTAGACCAAGAGCACTAGCTCTGGGAAGAAACTCCTGGCTGGTGTACTGCTTACCCGAACCCTAACTGTGTGAGAATGGGTAAGATACCCGTAACCTCTCCCCGCCTCTGAAAAATTGATCGGAAAAATGACAGTAATAACAGTGCAAATTTATAAACTAATTACAAAGATTAAATTAGTTATTCCATGTAAAAGTCCACATAAAAACTGTGTCTAGCATTTAATAAGTATCAATAAATGCTAGCTGATCTGTTTGTAATAGTAATAAGAAGCAGTGTTTGGGAAGACAACCGATATTAAGTATGCCTTTGCCAAGTTAGCCATTAGTTCATGGGTGGCCATTTAACATCCTCCATTATTCCACTTAAAATATTATTTTATCTTATCTGCCATGACACTGTATTCTGTTTTTCCTTGTCATTACGATGACTTCTTTTTCCTTGTCTCTCTTGCTGACTCTCTCCTCTGTTTAAGTTCCAAACGTAGGAACACTCCCGATCGCAAACCTGGCCCTCTATCCTTTCTCTATCTATATTTCTTCCCAATCCTTCAGTCTAAACAAGAAAGCCAACTCAGTCATTCATTATTTCCTTCTCTGGATTTTTTCTTTGCAAATAGTTATCACCATTTGATATCATCTTGTTTACACATACATACACACACACAAATATCAGATACATTTTTACTTCTGTTTTAATTTTGTTAGTTTGCCCTTACTAAGATGCAAACCCCACGAGAACAGGTACTTTATAGGTGTCTGTTCCTCTTTGCAGCCCAGCATATAAATCAGTGTCTTGTATAGGAGGTGCTGAATAACTGAATTACCTAAGAAAGAACATATTATAGCACATGCGTGCACATATAATAACACTCATGCATAAGCATACTATTCCTGATAACAACAGTAATACTAAACACATACACAGTGTTTATTATGTGCTCTACTTATATTAACTCAATCTTTAAATGCCACCCCAATGTTACAAGATAGGCACTTTAGTTCTCCTTATTTTACAAATTAGAATATTGAGGCAAACATGGTTTCAGTGATTTGTCTAAGGTTATGCAACTATTACATGCAGAGCAAAATGTCTATTACAGAAAAAATAGCATAATTGTGTTTATATCTGTGCAGTTACATTTTTCTACTTTAAAAAAAAATAGATACATGTGTTGCTCAGGTTTCTCCAATAGGCATATACTATTTTTGTGATAATTTTATATGGTCATTTTGGGAGAAACGTAAAATTCTATCTTTACAAAATTCCTCCTGAAAGAGGAGGCTTTGGATTCTGTGGGCTTCTACTTATTTTTAAAATGAGAAGGCTGGGTCAGGAGGATTTGTGGAATGGAATTGCCGCCAAGGCATTACCGAGTTGGCAATATCTGCAACAAAGAGAAAAATTCAAAAGTAGGTATGAGTGGTATTGGGCAGATAGGATTTGGGGGAAAGTAATAAAGAAAATAGGGGATTGCACGTGGAAACACAACCTGTCTAATGAAAATAGTTAAAACAGTTTGGGAGAGTCTGTCCTTCAGGTTTGGGGGCAGGTTAGTTTTCTGTGACTGTCTTACTTGGTACTAAGCCAAGTCTTGCCCACTTATGCAGCTTCTGCCGCAGAAAATGCTACAGCATGTCTCACCTGAATGGGGATGTTGTAGTCTTATTGAAGCTCACACAGAGTTAATAACTTTTTGAAAATTCCCATCAGCAATTAGAGAGAACAATGGAAGAAAAATAAAGCTGGAGCCTGCAATATATTAGATTCTCCTCCAAGCATATTTCCTCACTTCCTTTAGTTAATCCAAGTAGAGTTATTTGAGGTAATTTTAAAGCAGATGAAGGAGGCTATGAGAAATTGATTACTAAAGTGAGGCATGAGGTAGCAACACTCTCTCAAAACATGACAATCAATAAAAATAATACATTCAAGATTATCATTCCTCAACATCCTTATCTTCTAAATCTAGGTTGACTATAAATTAAATGTAAGGTGGTCTTGGATAAAGTTTCAATTTAATTGTACTATAGTACTCTCTCTGGGTGGTTGGTTATTATTCTGAAGGTCAAATTGAAATATAGAAATGGGGACCTTGGATATGATTCCATCTAGCCCCTTACGTAGACAGATCAGGAAATTGAAGCCCAGAAATTTGACAGCTTTCCTAAGAACACAGAGCTGCTTCTTCGGGTGTCCAAGTCTAGTTCTCTTTCCAGTGTGTAACACTTCTATTTTCATTCATAGATCTTTTCTTAGCTCTTTTTCCAGGAGGTTAAGAGGAATGAAGTGCCATATTTCAAATGTAATTTGTGAATAAACCAGATTTTGTACAGAGGAGAAGCTGCCAATGAAATATCTGTTGGGATTTGAGAAGCATTAGGCTGGCCTTGGTAAAATTGTGAAATGGTTTCATGGTGACCCCAGGAATCTCTTTATACTTTCCCCAACCTAACCCTATTGCCCTCAGCCGAGTGCCTCATCTCCTCTCCTTGACTCCTAAGAAGGACACTCAAGAGACAATCTATTCGTTCCAGTATTACACTCATGACTTCCTCTATTCAAAAAGCTCTATCACCAGGTATCTGGTGGTTATCCTTGACACTCCCTCCCACCTCTGTCCTGAATGTCCATCCTCAGTCACTGTCACACTACACAGTTGGCACTGGAGCTACTAGCTTCACCTGGGTTTACATCTCACCTTTAGCCTTCATTAGCTGTGTAATCTTGAACAATTATTTAGCTTTTCCATGGTTCAGCATTCTCCTCAGTAAAGTTGTAACAGTACCTACCTTGCAGAGCTGTGATAATTAAATGAGTTAATATTTGCAAAATGCAAAACATTAGTTCCTATTACCCTATTTTATTACCTTGCATGCTTTTTGTTATACATTATTATCTTAATAACATATTTACTCATTTATTAAATGTATTATCTCTGCTGCTACAATGAAATTCTAGGAGAGCAGGGTACTTGATTTTTTTTTCTGCAGCTAATATTCCAAGTATTCAGAAAGTTTCTTGGCAAAAGAAGGCCCTCGATAGCTATTTGTTAAGGAGCTAGGAGTTACTCACATTGCAGGGGGCACTCGGGTATGTTCTTAGGCCCCACCTTATTTCTAACCACTCAATGAAGCTCTCTTCTGATTAAAGGTATTTCAGGCCTCAACAGAGAGGTCCATGGAGGGCATTGTGAACTCATGAGGACAGGCAGCCCCAATTCTGTGTCTACACAAGTGACTTGTAAGCTGTAAGAAGAGTCCCTTCCACAAATGATGTGTTCACCTGAGCCACAATAGTTTCTGAAATTTGATTTTTTTCCTTCACTTAAGCTCTGCCTTTACCAGACAGAGAGTTACTAAATACCCACTCCAAGGTATTTGTGTTCATACACGGGTGAATTATAAACTTTTAGGTTACAAATTAGTTTAATACTTTTGCTAATTGTAGATAGAGCCCTGACAACAAAAGTAAAACTTGTAGTTATAATCCCCCAATTATTCTGGCCGATGCTATGTAGGTACCTAGAAAGCGTATGAACAAAACGATAGCAATGAAACATGGAGACAATGCAGTGTATTTATCAGTAGCTATGAGAACTCTGTATTTTTGAAAATTTCTTTAAATTGTATTTTTTTTCTGCTTTCTGTATCTGAGATATATGATATGGAACAGATTATCAAATAATCAAAGGATATGTAGAAAGCCATGCCTTGGGAAATGAAATATACTAGTTTTATAGCAAAAAGCCAAGGATGACAGCAAATAAACTACTTTCCAAGTTTAGATCATGTTTACCTAAAATTCAGGAGACTAGCAGTCATACCTGAAGGAAGTACAGAGAATTAGGCCAAGCACACACAATCACTGCAGGTAAGGAAATGTGAAGAGCTGATTTGGGAAGTGAAAAAAATGAAGACATAGTTGCCCAATGGCTACCTAGTCCAGAGGCTACAATCATATGTATGTCCAATAAATACCACACATCGAAAAATGTATGGAATAAGAACTTTTTCTTTCTTTCTTTCTTTCTTTCTTTCTTTCTTTCTTTCTTTCTTTCTTTCTTTCTTTCTTTTCCTTGTTGTTATATTTCCTATGTCTATATAACTTTAAATCATATTTAGTTTATTGTTTATTTTGTGCTCCTACCATTTAAATAAACAACAAATTAAAGCAAATTTTTGTCAGTGAGTTCCCCTTGGCCATCTAGTGAAGAGGTTTTGAGATGGGGAAGGGAAAGAATCTAGAAATAGTAAGAGATTAGCCTCACGACTCCATTTATTTTACAGTTTAGATTAGAGTTTAGAATAGCCTAGATTTCTTTGTTAAATTTTCACCTATATGCTGATGTTTGGATAAGTCATTTCAATAAATTTGTGTTTCTATTCCCTGATAATAAAATAGGAGCTATAAATTATCTTGTCTACACAAACAAAATACAACTATATCAAAATTACAGGAATATTATTATAAGAAAACCATATGACATTAAACCATAAAACATAAAACAGATTCATAAAATTAATTTTCCCAACCTTTTATTTTCTAAGTAAAAAAATATAACACCAGAAAAATTTGTGAATTGTGCAGTCCGTCAATGACAAATCTATGGCCGGAATCCCAGTTTTTTGTTCTTTCCCTCAGAGAGAAGACCCAGACAGACAGAGTTTGGAGGACATGAGATCAAACTTCTAGCTCTTCATCTGGGAAATAATATTTTGTACCTAGGTGTGTTCCCAGGTGCATCCACCCGAAAATCATGTGGTGAACAGCTCACTGCAAAGTGTGTGTAACTGATATGAAGTGAAATAACTTTTGTGAAACTCTTGTTCCCTGGAATTCCTGCTTATTGACATAACATCATAAATTTTTTTAACTTTTTCTGACCCTATTAAAAACAAGAGTCAGAAGAAAAACAAAAGTCTGAAGAATATCAGTGTACCTTGAAAAGATCTAATTTTAGTAAACTCTATAATATATAAATACATATACATACAAACACATATATGGGATATATACATATAGTCATTCCCCAGTATCCAGAGAGGCTTGGTTCTAGGACACCTGCAGATACCAAAATCCATGAATGCTCAACTGCCTTTTATAAAATGGCATAGTATATGCATATAACCTATACACAACCTTCCATATACTTTAAATCATCTCTAAGTTACTTATGATGCCTAGTACAATCTAAATTCTACGTAAATAGTTGTTATACTGTATTTTTATGTTATTTTTTATTGTTGTATTGTGACTTATTATTGTTTTTTTCCTAATATTTTCAATCTGAAGTTGGTTGAATTCACAGATAGGTATGGAGGATCAACTACACAAAGTCAATGCACTACTATAATTTTAAAGTCTATTGGTTTGTATATTAATTTAAACTATACCACATGGCTGTTCTCTTAGGAGATAGGTAGTAAAAGTCCAACAAAAATAATTTTTTAAAAGGTAGTAAAAGTCCAGTGTAATTACAGTTGATTTCTTTTTTTCTTTTTTTTTTTTTTTTGAGACAGAGTCTCACTCTGTTGCCCTGGCTAGAGTGCCATGGCATCAGCATAACTCACAGCAACCTCAAACTCCTGGGCTCAAGCAATCCTTCTGCCTCAGCCTCCCAAGTAGCTGGGACTACAGGCATGCACCACCATGCCCGACTAATTTTTTCTATATATTTTTAGTTGACCAATTAATTTCTTTCTGTTTCTAGTAGAGATGGGGTCTTGCTCTTGCTCAGGCTGGTTTCGCACTCCTGACCTTGAGTGATCCTCCTGCCTCGGCCTCCCAGAGTGCTAGGATTACAGGCATGAGCCACTGCGCCCGGCCTACAGTTGATTTCTAGTGCCATGTTTATTTTGAATACAACCTCCTATCTCATTTGAAATATTTAGAGAATTGTGTATAAGGATTAATTTTTTCATCCATTTTAAAAGAAATCATACAAGTTGTAGGATGCTATAATAAAGCATAACCAAAACCCAAGCTGATGAATGCATGCAGCCTATTTTAATGTGGAATGTTAAATGATCTTAAGCATTTACTTTTTTAAAAAGAAATAAATGTAGA
The DNA here is from genome assembly GCA_963574885.1 of Lepilemur ruficaudatus. Classification (NCBI taxonomy): domain Eukaryota; kingdom Metazoa; phylum Chordata; class Mammalia; order Primates; family Lepilemuridae; genus Lepilemur; species Lepilemur ruficaudatus. Next base: position 6,648 of record CAUYRT010070410.1, on the reverse strand, counting down.
ATCACCTAAAATCATCTAAAAATCAATCACTGAAAGCTACTTACAGTACATTGAGTTTGGCTATTTTCCAAGTGTTTTAATTAGTGATATATTTTTAATGGAAATATTTTGCTGTAAGAAATGCATTAAAATTTTGATGAATTATGACTTAAACCCATTAAAAGCTATAGTATTCTCTTCATACTCAGGTCCTTAAACTGAGATTTATAACTAATAATTGTACACAACAAATAGGCCACGTGTGGTGGCTCATTCCTGTAATCCTAGCACTCTGGGGGGCGGAGGCAGGAGGATCACTTGAGTTCAGGAGTTTGAGACCAGCCTGAGCAAGAGTGAGACCCCATCTCTACTAAAAATAGAAAAATTAGCCGGCCGTCATGGCTTACGCCTGTGGTACCCAGCTACTCGGGAGACTGAGGCAGGAGAATCGCTTTAGCCCAGGAGTTTGAGGTTGCAGTGAACTAGGCTGATGCCACGGTACTCTACTGAGGGCAACAGAGTGACACTCTGTCTCAAAAAAAAAAAAATTATATACAACAAACAATTTACACAACCTAAACAAGTACTTGATTGATTGGAAGATTTTGCTGTCCCAAATACATGTATATATCTTCTAAACTCATTTATGTTTTTCTGTAAACAGAGAGAATAATGAAATTGATTGATTGTCAATGTTTAGTTGATTTTTCTTCTAAGTTTTCACCTCAAGTTACATTGGAGGTTCTACTTTTTTTTTTTTTATTCCATACTGTGGTGGCTTTGGATGCTAATGAGGCAATTTCATGGAAATATATTCACCAGGTCAACTAATTTTTTATTATAGTTTATTTTGATTTCTGAATCAGAATCTCTGCTTATGACAGAAACCAGACTTAAATTAACTTGCAAAAGAGAGAGGAAAGTCATTTGAAAAAAATACTAAGGTATATGTTTTTACCGCATTATCACAGAGGGTCTGAACAATCAGTGTTGAGGAAGCTGGGTTTGGGCGCACGTCAGAGACAGCTAGAGCCAGGGCTCAAAGGCTAAGAGGAGAATCTCATGTATACACTATCTCTGTCTTTTGGGGAGAGCTTCATCCTGGCTTGATTTCCTTTAAATATAGACTTGATTTCTCTACATGGCAGTAGCATGACTGCCAACAACTCTCAAGACTCTCAGCTCACAGTCCTTATCATGGAGAGGAATGGTCCGCATTTGAAGTTCCAGGAGAGAAGGAAGAAAGAAAAAGAGAGGACACATCTGTTCGATTTAAGGGTGTAACCTGAGAGATGCACAAATCATTACTGCTCAAATCCTACCAGTCAGAATTTCAGCTCATGGTCAAGCTGAGCTGCAAGGAAGACTAAAATAGTGCCTTAAGAAGGGCAGCCATGCGTCCGCATAAATGTTAAGGACTCTATTAAAGTGGAGTATGAATATTAGAGGACAACTGACACTCAACAATTATGGCAATGAAGATGCAATAAGAACCATTCAAGTATTGATAGACGGATGTCACTGAAGTATTAGAGAAACAAAGGACCAAAAATGGGTTCTTCCCAAAATAAGACAAGGGACTGTAGAAGCTCTCGTTTAAAAAAATTACCTTGCTACTGCAAATAAGGCTTTTATTTTCAAATTATTTTTCATAGTGTATTTATCTAGTTAATTAAATCTAAGACCAGAGCTGACTAGTTTTGCTTTCCTCTGTTGTATTAGGGTAGTTGTATTTAAAAGTTTAGTGAGTGTGTGTGTCAGGAAACCCAATAACCTGTCTGCTTTCAGAGAGAATATCGTTTCCTTAAAAATAACACCTGGACTCTGAAAGCTTCTGATTAAGGGATTAAAAATAATGTTCCAGATCCTGCCAGTGGAGTAACTACTCACTGGGTGACAAGTAGGACATTAAAAACGCAGAATAATTTTCTCCAACAAATGTTAAATGGTACTCCAGTGAAGCTTCACTGACTGCCTCGTTCTAAGTACCTGTTTACGACCTGGGACCAGTCACTCAGTGGAGCCTGACCCAATCCGCTTTTCAGTCACTCCCTTCAATCTGTATAAAAAACAGAAACAATCAAACCTCTTCTAGGTACCCAAATCAGAGATACCTCCTAAATACTTGTCATCATAGGAGCATCCGTAACATGGTATCCAAGGTGTTCTCTAACGGAGCTCTTTCTAATATGTCCACCTAAATATCATTCACATTTTAAATCTGATGAGTAATCCTTTGTGTAACCTCCTGCCAGAATATCTATTGTATATTTTAACTGGGAGAGGATGGCTGCCACGTAGCTAAATTGGAAGCGTGGGTATTTTTAGTGCTTCAAGAAAAGACTTACATAAAGAGCAACTCTATTCACCCTATTGGGATCTTCTTATGTAAAAGGCCTGGCACGAGTGTAAGGTATTATTATGACTATAAAAGCTCCTCACTCTGTAATCATAGGAAAGGCAGTATTATAGAGAAATACCATGCAGTTGCATGGCAACTGAATCCTAGTGGAGTTAGTTACCACGCAAAGGAGTTATTATGAGTGCTTCCAAGCAGCCCAGCCAAAAGAGCACCCAGACCACAAGCAGGTAAACACTCACCTGTTGCCTAAGGACATCTTCTCCTCCATCACAGTAATTGAATGGAATTGAAGATCAAGATGTGGTTTTGCTTCCCTACACGGAGCCTGAATATCAGTTAAGGGTGTTTTGTTTCACAAATCTCTAGCACCTTTGTTCATTATGTGAGAATGACAATGCATGCACATCATAAAGCGTCAGCAACAATGGGAAATCTTTAGCAACAGCTGGCGCCAAATCCAGATGATTCTACCAATGTAAACGTACTGTACTGACCTCGAAAATTGGTGTAATATCTCCAGATCTTCTCTTGTTAAGAAATAAAAATGCAGGTGCTTTATGTTGGGTAGTTGTTATATTTTACTTGCCAGCAACCCTTCTCTCTTTTTGTAATTAATATCAATTTGACCTTCTTTTGAGAACTACTCTTTCCTCACTGCCAATCATGTGGTTTAGGTAGGGCTGAATCTACCCTGCTGAAGGGATGGGCAGGTGATCTAGACCCGGCCAATCCACCTATTTCATTTCTCTGGTAATACTGAGATTGGCTCAGGGTTGGGCATAAGACAAATCCAGGACAATGAGACTCATTCTGGGGCTTCTATTGGAACTTTTGGGGAAGAAGAGCTCTCTTTCTGCTGGGCTGTCTTAGTCTGCTGGAAGTTCACCAGGGGTGGCTGGTAACCACCTTGCCTGCTATGAAGATAACTTACCCAGAGTGAAGCCAGCAAGAAGGAATGAGAGCCAAGAGACATAGGAGACAGATTGCCAACTGCATCATTCAACACTTGGGTCCAGCTGGGTCAAAAATCCCATCCCCAAGCTTTGACAAAAGATAATTTTTTTGTCTTTTAATTTTAAACTAGTTTGAATTAGGTTTCAGCCATTTGCAAGGAGAAAGTTTCCTACCAATATTCAAAGTGAACTTGGGCTTTGGAATTTACATCTCTGAGGCTAACTAGTTGTGTGACCTGGGGCAAGTTGCATATTTTCTCTGAGCTTCACTGCCTTTGTTTTTAAAATGAATACGCTGGTACCTTAACTAATTGTTTTGTTAGTGTTAAATGAGACAGTGCAGGTGAGGAACTTATCTCAGTATCTGGTGTCAAAGATGGTTCCGTAAATGGTATCTGTTATTTGTTAAAGATTTATAGGGGTCTCTGTATGAAATGAGTGGCGTATTTTGGGTAGGCAGAGAACAAGACCCTTTCAGGGATACTCTCAATCACCCATATTCTACTCTCTAGGCCACTAGTTTGTGAATTTCATTTCCAAGAAACAATCATTGCATCTTTGTCCTATGATTGGTGTACTACTCCCCACATCCTGTTCCCTCAAAGCACACTTCTGTCTTCTCTTCCCTCTGAGATAACTTACCTAACCTTTAGCCTTCAAAGCCATGCTGAGATGTCCCCCACATAAAGCTTTTGCTCTGCCAGATAAAATTTCCTGGTAGTAACAAAACACAGGTATAGCGGTACATGGTTGGAAAGAGAATGAGAAAAGGAAAAATGCAGAAAGTACAACAACACCAATTAATATCTCAGTATATTGTCCCTTCAAAATAGCAAATACTCATTGAGTTGTCACGGGCTTCACTTAGCTAAGCAGAAGTCACCACACTTTCTTAGTTCATGGAACCGTAATTATCTCAGTAACTTTCTCATGGCACCTATAAGCCAAAAGAAATCCCTGACAGTTCCACTTATTAAATATTAGGCCCAAATACCTAATGAACTATTTATATTTTAACAACTTAATAGCAATCTGAAAAAATGATGCACAAACATTGAACAAAAACATTCTTATTTTATTCTAAGATATCCACAGTTAGTAAAGTGTTGTGTGCAAATATTAAGCATCACACAATTTCTCAAACCTTAAAACCATTTCTAGTATTCTTAACCTCATTTCCTGCTCCTCACTGATTTTTGCATGGCATTTGCTTTTTGTCACAACCACCACCAAAACCCAGCTTCACAAAGATACGACAGCGTCAAAAGTAATTCAGTGCAATCTCATGTTGAAACTATGAATGTACTAGTTTGTATGATGTCTGTTTACCCAAAAACTCAAAATATACCCCGCTGCTACCCCTGTGAGATTGTTGCAGCACCCAGGGGCACCTTGTGTGGTATGGGAACCATGATGCTAAACCATTTCCAAGTGATAGCTTATGTTACCCAGATAACAGTCCTGTGAGGACAGGGATTTTCATTAATCAGGTTTTAAAGATGAGGAAGCCAGATTTTTAGGGTTTAGTAATTTGTTTAAATTTACTAAACAGGGAAAGACAAGTACTATACAGGGACTTCAAAGTCCCTGCTCTCAACCATTACTCTCTTTTGACTAAAGTAGGAAAAATGTATTTATGTTTTCCATGGTTTTGTTAATTTCATTCCTTAATTTATTCAATCATATATAAAATATTTTGTGAATACAACATTGTGCTCACTGTAAGCTTGGGGCTGGGACTCCAGAGTGAGTATGAGCTCAGAAAGCTAAGGGGGACAGATAAGAACAATAAGGTTTGTAAAGTTTCTGTCTCAAATTATCTTGAGCATATCATGGGGGTACAAGGCTACATGGGGTGGTCATAAAAAGCTTCACAGAATATCCGATGCTTGAGGAGTTTAGATGATTACGAGATGTCAAGGTACAATCATGTCTACTGCTCATAAAATGCTGTCTCCAGCAGAATCGCAAGGAGCAAAATGCACAAGGACACAAGGAGCAAATGCAGAAGACCCTAGCCTGTCTGAGAAAAGGCAGCACGGGGAGTTAAGAGAGGCAGAGAGGATGCAGCATACTAGATTTGGTGCTGAAGAGGAGGGAAGGGTTCAGATTATTGGCATTTTCCAGGGAACATACCCATTAAACCTGTGTTTCTTCAAAGAGTGACACTGATGCTGGAAAGATGTTTCTTAATAAACAGATCCCTTGACTGTCTGAAAACCCTCTTAGAGTTTCAAAATGAACATAAGCATTAGAAAAGCTTTGAGAATGCCAGCTGCTTAAAACACAACAACAACAAAAAGCTTTTGGCTCAGTGTTTGTATTCCTCAGAAAAAGTGCTCTCTGGGAGCAACTGCTGTAGGGGATAGGGAGCTTTGCATTCTTACTCACCTTTGAGGACCCTTCCTTAAACTGTTTCAGATCAATCTATTATTTCTTATTTTGGGGAGGTTGGGGAGAAACGATGGGTTTAGGTAGGAATGATGTTTTTAAATCCAGGTGGTCCTGTGTCCATGCCTTACAGACCAGGGATAAAAGTAGCTGCCAGAAAGTTGAGGTATAATAATGAGTTTGCAACCCAAGCAGCTCCGATGAGTGTTCTGAATGGAAGCCCACGTGACTTCAGTTACAAATGCTATCAAAGACGCAGAGCCCTGTAGACAGGGTGGAGCTGAAATAAATACGTATGCCAAAATCTCCTTCAAGGGGAGAGCAAAGTTGTCTCCACTCACGGGTAGAATTGGCTCTGTTACAATTCAAACATACCATAAAAATGCTTAATGATGCATTTTCACAAGCTTTGCCCATCAAAATCCCAGAGTGCCTGATCCTATAGTTGCAATGCTAATGGAGCAGAGTTTGGAGAAAGATTTATTACCAAATTAATGGGGAAATAGTCATATACCAATAATTGTTGTAATATATTGAGCAGTTATAATGTGCCAAGACCTGTAAGGAATATTTTACGTGCATCTGTTCAAATCTCAAAGAAGTCTGAGGATAGATGTAAGCGGCCCCAATTTCACCCACAAGGAATTGAATTGTGAGTATCACACCGTGATGTAAGTGGTGGAAGCAGGATGGGAATCCAGATATGAATAAACCAAAGTCCATGGCCTTCACCACTTTTTCAATTTTTTTTTTTTTTGAGACAGAGTCTCACTCTGTTGCCTGGGCTAGAGTGCCATGGCATCAGCCTAGCTCACAGCAACCTCAAACTCCTGGGCTCAACCAATCCTTCTGCCTCAGCCTCCCGAGTAGCTGGGACTACAAGCATGCACCACCATACCTGGCTATTTTTTTCTTATTTTTTCAATTTTTTTGACAGACTACAATAAAATCATTTCCAGAAAC
>CAUYRT010070407.1:0-10054 GCA_963574885.1 Lepilemur ruficaudatus | reverse complement strand
GCTGGCTCACTGTCGTTTCTTAAAATTGAGTAATATTCCATTGTAAACATATACCAAATTTTAATAATCCACTCATGAATTGACAGGCACTTGGGTTGTTTCCACGACCTAGCAATAGAGAATTGTGCTGCCATAAACATTTGGGTGCAGATGTCTTTATTATAGAATGTCTTATGCTCTTTTCGGTAGATGCCTAATAATGCTATTGCTAGATCAAATGGTATTTCTATTTTTAGCTCTTTGAGGAATCTCCAAATTCTTTTCCACAGAGGTTGCACTAATTTGCAGTCCCACCAGCAGTGTAAGTGTTCCTGTCTCTCCACATCCTCACCAGCATTTATTGTTTTGGGATTTTTTGATAGAGGCCCATCTCACTGGGATTAGGTGGTATCTCATTATGGTTTTGATTTGCATTTCTCTAATGATTAGAGAAGTTGAACATTTTTTTATATGTTTGCTAGTCATTATTCTGTCTTCTTTGGAAAAGTTTCTGTTCATTTCTGTTGCCGATTTATTGATGGGTTTGTTTGATTTTTTTCTTGTTAATTCTTTTGAGTTCTAGATAGATTTTTGTTATCAGACCTTTATTGGAAGTATAGAGAGCAAATATTTTCTCCCGTTCTGTTGTCTATTTGCTCTAGTGGTAGTTTCTTTGGCTGTGCACATCAAAAAAAATAATTCATCATGACCAGATGGGCTATATCTTTTAAAGAAAACATTCTCTCTTTTTTTGTCTTATTAGATAAAGAAATTTGTTTTCAAAACTTGAACTTAAGAACTATTCAGAGCAGGAAAATGACTAAATCCAAGTTCCACCCTATGTATGTATTGATTGTTCACTTGCCTCCTCATCTCGAACACAAGTTCTTTGAAGGCAGAGGCTGCATTAGTCCCTTCTGAGTCCATGTCTAACATGGTGGCTGGCACATGACAGACATGTTGGTTGACTGCAATTATAATGGAGAGGTTGCCACTTAAGTATTACATTTTTTCAGAATTGATTCAGAAGTTGAATACACATTCTTTAAGACATCTTGCTAAGAAAAAAGAAAAGTTTATTATAAAGGATCATTTTAAATACTCAGAAGTAAGGCCTAACTGTCAGGTAAATGAACAGTCCTTTCTACCAACATGCCTATAGAAATGTTTCGAGGCCCAGGGAGGCTCCCCAGAACCTCTTACCCTTCAATACCATAGCCTCTTCTCAGAGCTCTCTCTCAATCTGGTTGACCCTGTGAGAGCTTGTCTCCACAGCCAGCTACAAAGTAGAACACAGTTCATCCAGCTCGCCGTCTTGCTGCACAAAAGGCCCGTCCATAGCTCTCTTTTTACCTTTTTCTAAAACACTGATTTTAGTGTTCATTATTGAGGAGAATTGAAAAAGAAACAACAAAAGCACAAACACAGTGAAATGATAAGGCCTAAGAAATCTTATATAGTATTTACAATCTTGGCCCACATGCTCTGCCCTCCTATTTGTAATTGAGAAGGAGCTTCCTGCCCTTCGCTGGGCCTCTGATCCTGCACCGTGCTGTGCTGTCCTGGGTTGGTTTCCACTGAGGTTCACATGGCATCAGAGCACTTTCTTAACAAAGGGTCTTGCTCTCAGAGGACATAGCACTGGGCAGTATCCACACGTAGTAATGGTTCAATAAATAGTTGTTGAGTTGTTGAGTTAATAAATGAATGATTCATTTGGCTAATTTTTTACTGATCTGCCCAGTGGGTGGATGCCATCAACACATTGCCAAAGTGAAGGGTTATGCAGTGGGAGGGCAGTGGGGGTGGATGTAGTCAGGAGATAGCAGAGAAAGAGAGAGCGAGAGAAGGAGAGAGAGAGAGAGAAGCACAGGCTGACCACTTACATGGTAAATGCAAAACATTCTCGGCAGAGTCCGTCTTTCCCACATAGTAATTATGTGTCATGGTGTGTACATACTCTATAGCTTATTTCTCAAAACATATTTGTGGGTATATTTTTGCCAACGCTATTTTCATAAGACATGTTCCACATAAATGACCAGAAGCAGCCAGAAGCAAAACCCACCAAGTCCTGTTTTGTTTTTGTCCTCTCTTTGCTAATACATGCAAAACTTAAGATAACTGAGCTAATACTTTCCTTACCTAGAATGGAATTAGCTTATAAATTCTTCTGTTAGCCTACAAGTAGTCTGCCTTGATTCTGTGGAGTTAGAAACGAGTAGAACTGCTCTGTTTTGTTTGTGTGCCATTACCACTTTCTTGGCACACAGTAAGGATATTTTTGACTCTCTCTTTGCTGACATGAGCTACAAAGTCCAGTTAAGAAAACCCTCTGAGTGAAAACAAACAAAAATTCACCAGAACAAATTAGGGACAGGGGAACTTGGAAGCCATGTAAGAGTTGTGAAACCATCAGAACATTAGGATTTGGGATGCTCCTTTAAAGGTCTTTAGACTTTCTGGAAACACTCCTTGGGAAGTATATTTTCATGAAAAAGTTGTTCCATGCCCGACAGCACAAAGAAGTACATGAAGACTGGAGACTGTGAAAGCATTTTCAGCAAGAGCTGATCTGGTAGCAAAAGTCAAAAAATTGCATTTTTGCAGCTCCATCAGAATATGCAAAGATTTCTTGTCCTTACCTATTTTATGACATTAAAAATGATCTAAGGCAATTGACACTTCTATCTCCTCCAAGGGAAAAAATAGATTTTGCAGAGTTCTCGCATATAACAGTGCATGATTGTTTCAAATCGTCATTTCAGCTGGAATATGCTGTTGAACTAAAGCTTACTTGGTACATGTTTGTTCATTCATTCAACAAATCCTTACTGAATGCTCTTAAGTGACAGGCACTCATCACTTGCTGGGTATACAGAGTTCAAGAAGAGAGCTGTGGTCAACTTAATAAAGAGGCAGATCTAAGTTTTTATTGAGCAACCATAAGCACAGAAACACAATGAAGCAGACCCAGTTCTAATCCCACCACTAATTTGTATCTGAAAGATCAAGCAGGATATGTTTGAGTACATCATTTCGGTAACCTGGATATTAGTCATTTAGAATATGAAATAGGACTTAGAGATGATTATAAAGATTTTGAAGTAATAGACTGAAACTATCATATGTATTGAAATAACACAGATCTCATTTTTCTGGATTAGCTGCATTTGGATGCTTGCGAGGCGAAGCTTTAGAGGAAAAGGAAAAAGGGAAAGAATTTCAGCTCTCAGGTTACATGAATAGCAGGTTTCAGCAGATCTAAGTAGTCCCAGCCAGGCTGGGCCAGATATGTCCTTAGATAATTAAGTGTGGCTTTACTGGTACAGTTATTAGCCCAAAGTGGACCTGCTAGCACAAGTCCATCTCTGCTGTCATATAGCATGACCTTTGGTGCTTTAGCTTTTTTCCCATTTCTGTAGAAGGCAAGAGCTATAGCTTAATGCATAAGGGCATATGCTTTGTGGTCAGCTATGCCTGGGTTTGGGTCCTGCTCTGACACTTAGCAGCCAGCCATGTGATTTGTATGAGTGTCATGGCCTCTCTGTGCCTCTGATTCCTGCTTTAAAAATGAGCATGGTAATACTTCACAGAGTGGAATGAGCTCGGATTGAGCACAGAGCCCACAGCCTGGCACAGGGCAAGGATTCACTTTCTACCAGCTACTATCTCTTGCAAGGATATCAAGGCCATTCCTTATTAATCAAAGTGAGCCAGCTGGCATGACAGGTTAGAAACCCCTCAGCAACTGGTTAGCACTCATTACAAACTCTCTTAAAATTGCTATCAGCCTATAGTTAGGAAATTACTTACCACTAATTCTTTCATACTTAAACATTTCATGATCAGAGCAGTGATTAAAAAACAAAGAGAACTTCAGATTTGGTAAAGAAGCTTTACGTTGCTTTATTTCTTTCAGAAAAGGGCAATATCTGAGTGGTGTTCTAAAAAAACCAAGCATTTTTGAAAGTACCTTATGTGAACTGAATAGTGACAGAGGATAAGCATATGAAAAACACTTTATTATTTTAAAATCTTTTTAAATCACATTCAAAGCCACAAGCTAAGTTTTGCAGTGGTTTTGCCACGGAGAAACTGCCAGGATTTTGTCTTCTTTTTTTGCCCACGGAGACCGTGGCACCTGCAGTTCTGGCAGTGAGACTCACAAAGCTCCCACCCGTTGAACTCATTCTATCATTTAAAAAAAAAGGTAACTTGTTCTTAAAATAAATTAACAATAAATAACAGATTGAATATCTTGTAATCTAAAATAATGCAATGGAAATTTGGGTGAACATAAAACTATAGGTCCCCATGTTCCCTGGCTCTTTCTCTCAGGCTATAAACATACTAAGCTCATCGCCAACCTAAAGTAACCTGCTTAGGACTTGGCACCCTCTCCGGCTGTTGCCCTTGCTGCGCTCCTCTACAGCCAAGAGTACTTAGGGAGTAGTCCTCCCTGACCATATCCATTTCCTCCCCTCCCATTCACTGCTCAACCTCCCGCAGTTCCTGCCACTTTCTTGAAATTGCTGTCTGCCCAGCAAGAAGAGAGCTGGCTGCTCAGAGGTCACTGTAGACTTTAGGGAGAGACACTATCTCCAGCCCCCATAGGGTTCTACACTCTCCAGGGATGACATTCAAAGAACACCCCTTTCCAACCCCATCTGTGGTCACCCACTGTCAACCCCTGCCTTCTGAGGTAGGAAGCAGGTGAGTTGGCCTGAGGGATGTGACGGGTGCAGGCATCATTGGAAAAACTAATGACATCCCTGGGAATCACACAGTTACCATGCCCAGGAGGAAGCATTGATCATTTGTAATCAAAGCTGGTGTTCATTCTCAGAGAATCCATTTGTATTTTGAATGATCAGAATCGCAAATGATCTGAGTTCCTTAATGGTACAGTGATCATATTCATTTAAATCAATGAATAGATAAGTTTGTTTGCTTTAAATAGCACTTAGGTTTTCATTAGAGAAATTTCAGGAAGAGCCCCTCTGTCTTTAGTTGGCTTCCTGATTACACTAATTTTATTTGATTGACATATTAGGCTCTGGGGGAAGGGGAAAAGGGGGGAAGGGAGGCCACAATACAACCCCTTATTCTCAGCTCCAGACAGCACAGGAAACCCTCAATTAAACTGTACCACTTCCCCCAGCACTCAATAAAACACATGCATTATATTTAATATCCTTAAACTCATTTATAATAATGGTTTTATGTGACATGTTGAAGTTAACTCATTCCTTCTAGACTTTCTTTCTGTATTATTATTGCAGAACAATGCATGCTTCTTAGGAAAAATCAGAAGTTCAGAAGAATAAATCCTGAAAAAATTAAAGTTTACTCCTCTCCCCCAGAGGTTTTCGTTAGAAAACTTCCCAGTAACAGTTTCACTCAGGAGAGGTGGACAAGAGGACATCTTACAGCCAGGAAACTATGCATTTAATATCATTCTGAGACTTTTTCTTGACAGGATCGAGGGGGATATAAGATTCTCCAAACCCAGGAAGGAAAGCAAATGCAGCAATATAACATCTCAGAGGAGGGAGGAAGTTGTCTGGCCCTTTCCATCGTTTTGCTGTAGAACTTCCTCTTCTGATGGTAGGTCTGACTTAGAACAATGTCTTCCTTGTGTGTGCCCTTTCAGGAAGGGCTGGCCGGACCCCAACAGTTAGTAGCTTGGCACATAGCCTTTTGAGTTGGTGGACTAATAAAGGTCTGGAACAAGTTTTCCTTCCACCTCTGTTCCTCAGCCTGGCCTGGGCTGCCACCTAGGTGAACATTAGTTGCAGAAGAGCTGTTTCCTCTGGGAGGCGCTTCCTTTCCCTGTTATCTACTGCTGAGCAGCACACAACCTAGAAGCTTGGATGGATCACAATTGTAGGGTGCACGTTTATTTTGCAGTGAGTATCTGAGAAGTGCCATCCCCATGTCCAGGAACTGCTCAAGCTCCCTGTGAAGGGAATGGTTCAATCTCATCTACTTCCCCCATTGTCTACCCTGACCAGTATCTAGGAGTGTGCACTTTTCCCAGAACTTGAGTGTCTGTGATCTTCTGTGTTCCTCTATGAACCCCATGGAGGTGGATATTAAGGCTCTTGACCTGGGCCATCAGCTAGCACCTGGTTTGCAGGCTCAACAGCCTTAAGCCTGTTCCCATACAGGTAGAGAAAAGAGAACTTCAAAGAGGCTCAGGACACAAAGGAGGAAAGAAGGCAGAGATTCAGGGCAAAACTCTTTCCAGAAGTGCTTTTTATTTAGCTGAGTGCTTTATCTCTCAGAATAATAGGTGAATTTTGGGTAGGATAGAATCCTTGACAAACAAACCTCTTTCATATGTCATCAAAACATTCTTGGAGATTGTGTTCTAAGAAATCACCCTGATTCTGTGACTTTCCATATCCATGACTGCTCTATGATAGAATTGGAACAAATAGCTAACAGGTCACTATTCCTTAAAATTCAACAATCCTGACCGTCTCTGATTGGGTTCTGAGTAATTGAGAAAGAAGCTAGTAAACATCCGCATCCAAGTACCTCTGGTGATTGGGAGATATTTTTAGATGTCTGGAAAACTCTTTTTAATCTCAAAAAAGTGAATTAATCTTAGTGACATGTCAGAAAATAACTTGGTAACAAAATTATCTTAATAGTAATTATGACATTTATAAAGATATTATTTTAGCACTGCATCTAAATATACTGATGAGAGAAAATTGCCATTAGTCTCAGAATAGATGATTTTTGACTACTTCAAAAGATATTTGAAGTTCTTTAATCACCTTTATAGTTTCTCTTACACCTACAATATTACATTGTCTTAGTCCATGTGTAGTGCTGTAACGAAATATCTGAGACTGGGTAACTTACAAAGAACAGAGATTTATTTTCTCACAGTTCTGGAGGCTGCGAAGTCCAAGATAAAGGTACTGGCAGGTTCCATTGTCTGGTGAGTGCTGCTCTCTGCTTCCAGGATGGCGTCTTGTTGCTGCATCCTCTAGGGGGAAAGAATGCTAAGGCAGAAGGGCGAGCTTCCCAAGCACTGTGCTGTGTGAAGCCTGTTTTATAAGGGCACCTAACCCCACTCATGAGGAGGAGTCCTGGTCTCACCACCTCTAAAGGCTCTACCTCTTAACCCCATAACTTTGGCAACACCTGAATTTTGGAGAGGACGCATTCAAACCATAGCATTGATCTGCATTATCCAGATTATCGACATCATGTCTAAGCTGCCCATAAGAAAAGGCAGTAGAAATTTATCTTTCTTATGCTCCCTTATGTTCCACGTGCACCTTATACATAGTGAGTGCTCAATAAATAATTAATTAGGAAGGGTGGCTTAAAGTGCCCAGAGTTTTAAATAGTCTTAAACCTGATTTATTAGTGATTCAATCTTTATGCTTTGCTTTTGTGTATGTGGAGAGGAAAAGTTATGCTGTTTTGAAAAAGTGGCACATGAGCTTAAATTCTAGCTCTGAACCATGTGATTTTGGACAGGTTAGTAATCTCTCTAGGATTCTATCTGCTTCTCTATAAAAGGCAGATAATGATGCTATTATCTCACAGAGTTACTATTAGAATTGACTATGATCACATATGAAAATGCCAGCACAGGACATGTTCTGAGTGTATGACAAATGCCATATCCTTCCTTTCACCTTTACATTGTCCAGTTGACCTGATATCTACAGGTATTAACAAAAGAATTATAATGCACATTGAGGCAATGTGTTCTTTCCCTGTAAGTGCCACTAGAAGGATTACATTATGTGCATATGCGTGTGTGTGTATGTTCATTCACACGTCCCTCAGCCCATCCATTGAACTTTTAACAAACATTTTTCTTGAGTACCTAAATCTGCCAAACATGATGTGAAGCAATCGGGTTTACAAAGAAATGTAAGACATGACCCCTTCTTGGAGGAGCATCTTATTAACCCTCCTCACTGCTGCCCATCCATTTTCCAACGGTGGAGAGAAAGGAGAGGTAGATCAAAGAGTTGGGGGTGGGCAGAGGTAAAGACAAAGAGAAAAAAATCTGTTTTCATTATATTCTTGAAAGCTGATTGGTATGAAAATGAAGATTTGTGTAAAAATATAGTAATAGGGCAAATTTTGCTGTTTATAGTGTAACAGAGAAAATTGTGGCATCACCTTCTGTTTGTAGAAGCAGAGTTAAGATATCTTTTGGTTTAAGGAATGTATTCTGAAGTTTTTATTGAAGTGAATAGTATTTTGCTGTTTTTCCCAGTCTATTTTTCTAAGTACTTCTTTGAATTGTCCTTGTCTTAGTGAGACATTCCAGAATATAATTAGTCGATATTATCCAATTGATAAACTCATCCTTTTGAACAAATGTCATCATCATTGTAGTGAGAAGCATCATGTTCCTTTCCACCTGCTGGGTGTGTTGCTTTTGAAGCTAGAATGTGCCCAGAGTGATGGCTTCTTCAGTTTCCTTTACACATTTTTTCTGCCTTTTGAGAAAAATCTGTTTTCAGCTTTGAATTTTGGATCAGGAACAAAATCTGTATCTCTTCAGGCATACCTGATACTGACCTAGTACCAAACAAAAAAATATTTGGACTTCTGTTTTTGCCTAACTTGGAGGGAAGGGGGAAGAAGCGCTCATTAGCTTTGCTGCAGAATGCCAAAGAGGATGGTATAAACGAGAATGTTCCCGCAAACTCCTTTCTGCTCCCTCTGCCACCTCTGCAATGTGGGAGGGAGCTTGATTCTGACAGCTGTCTGCAGGGAGGAATTTTTAGCCATTCTCACCTGTAGTTATCTATCACTGTTGGTACCATGATTTTTTAATAGATAGATGATTTCTTTATAATGGGGAAAAATTCTTCATATCTCAAACTTAGTATGTATTTTCATGAGAGAAAAGAAAAAAAGTCTGATAATGAAGGCTATCGTTAGTGTTGGGCCATGTCCTTGGCCCCAGCACAATCCAAACTGATCCGCAAAGAGCACCCAGTTCCCAACAGGCTGCTTTTCCTTTCTGGGAAGCCATTCAAGTCCTGCCAGGAAGTCTTCTGCTGACTTCACTCTGGGTGCAAGAGGGGCAGAGGACTAGCTTTTGCACCATGCTCAGGTCCCAGTTGTAGCAGGCCCATGGCCCCCATGGGGTACTTGCCTCCCTGCTGTCTGAACTTTAGTCTCATGGGAGGTACCCATGCTCCCTCCTCTAAGTTGCTTGGCATGGGTTTTTAAACAAGATCCCTCATCCCATGGTCTGAGATCCCTTTTTCCTTCTTAGATTCAGAACAAGCAAATAGCCAAGATGAAGATATATCAGCAATGGATTTTAGTGCATCTGTTGCTGTTAGAGCAAGTTCTGGCATTAAAATAAAACACTCAAACCAACAAACAAATACAGGAAGCATTAAGTAGGACAGTTATTCCCAACCTTTTGTCATCATCAAGGATCTTTTACTTTTCTTTTTGTTATTGGACTCAATTTTGAGAGAATTCATCTGCAAAGTCGACTACATACTGCATTCATTTTTACTTCTTACTCAGGTTTCTCTTCATATCACACAAATGTATCCCCTTTAACTATAGTAATAAATGTTTTCTGTTTTTCTTATTTAATAACAAAAGTAACAATCCACCAGAGCTTTAAATAGCACGATGTGGTAAAGAGGGATTTGCTAACTAACTTAATAATGTTCCAGCCAAAAAATGAAGAACTTTGACAATTTTGTTGCTCTGTGAAGCTTTATTGTTTCGATTTAGCTTTTTAAAATGTAAAACTGCTCTAGGAGCTGCCTCTTCCCCTTATTACTGTTCTCACTGAACTCCACATTTCTGAGTTCAAGGTGGGATTCCTAGTTAGAACTTGTCAAAATAGATTTAAGATTTTAGCTTCCCATTTCCTGTAACAGCCTCGGTTTCCACACTTTGATGTTCGCAGAGAGACCAAAAAGATACAAACATAGTGTCCTACGATCCTGATGCAAGGATTTTCGCTTGCATCAAGTGTACCAGGATTCCTGCAATACACAGCCTGGGATGGAAAATGTAAGAGGAAAAAGTATCAGGAAGAGAAGGACCTGAA
>CAUYRT010070404.1:0-17219 GCA_963574885.1 Lepilemur ruficaudatus | reverse complement strand
ATATGATAATTCAAAGTATGATGCTGATGTTATGCTGGATGTTTTATTTTTCATTTAAAGTAAACTCTGTACCTGATGGGTAAAATGTACACTATTCAGGTGATGGATACCCTAAAAGCCTAGACTTCATGACTATACACTATATTTGTGTAAAGAACTGCACTTGTACCCCCTAAATCTATTGAAATAAAAAAAAAAACTCTGGATAATATAAAGCATTCATGATATTAATTTTTATAGTATCTCTTGTGCGCAAGATGCTTTTGGCTGACTTGCCCATTGGTGGAAAACTAAAGGCCCAAGTTTTATCTCAAAATCAGGAAGTGCATCATTAACTTTGGCTTCTATTGAATTTCCCATGTGTCCTTTTTACGTCAAGTTGTATTTGATATTCTGTATATTTTGTCCTAATAACCTGAACTATATGGAGACTTTGAAAAAAATTTTAAAAATTATTTTTTTAAGTGGTAGAATATATTCATGCCAGATGGGCAAAGCTTTGGATCACTAAGAAGGAACTGGGTAGCTTTCTTATGAAACATTGGATTTTAATATTTCTTAAATTATGATTTATTCTTAGGTGATGAAATCATACTTGGGTTTAAATGTACGTTGTTAACCTGATTCATAGACATTTAAGTATTGACCTTTCCTGACCTCGTTGGTGAATCCTATTTCCATGAGGTCAGGAAGAGCATTCTGAGCATTTTAGAGCATGAGGAGACTGTAGAGACTGTCTAGACCAGGTGCTTGAATTTGCGCCTGTGGAATCAGCCATGAGAGTTAAGTGAGTTGTTGTAAACCCAACCACAATAGAGTGACCACCTAAATCTCCAGCCTCTGCCTCCCATGCAGTGATGCTGTGCCATGAACCATTTTATGTACTTATACTCTGTCATCTTGAATCTTAGGTGCTATTGCAGGTGATCACAGGTACCCATCCAACAGTCTCTGGATTAAAAAAAATTAAAAAAGCATAAGGAATCTGCTTACAAAGCAGACATTGGATTCTTTTTATTTTCTTTAAAAAGTGGCAGTACCTTTAAGGGACAAATATGCATTTTGTACTAAAGCCTAGGAATTTTACTGAGGAAGGATCATATGTTTACTTTTTATAACTTATAGATTAACCTGAAGACCTTGTTTGAAATATTGTATTAAAATGCTTCAGACTCTTGAATTTATATTGGATAAGAATTAATGGGCAAGGAACATGACTCTTCTTGAAATTAAGGTTTTTCTTTGACCTTTGCCTCTCCAATTTTAACTCTTATCTCTTAATTTTAATTCCTTGGAAACAGGCTATACAGCCCTTGAGTTTCTTAGTCTATCATTGATCTTATACTGGTTTTATATAAGAGCTGAGTTTGCCTTTTATATATTATCTGAAATATGTATGTACAAATAAATTGCTATTTAATCTACAGATGTACATATTTAAAAATTTTTTCTGCTTGCCATAATCAGCCCATTGTACATATTTTTAGTAACTTCCTAAAGAAAATTCAAAGAGTTACTAAATGTGCTCATAGAGTTTATTATTTGGTGGTTTTGCATTCTATAGTGTCTGTAACTCCACCCTTAGAATTTAAATTCTTTCTGGACAGTGCTACAAGTCATATACAGAAGTTAAACCTTTATTTTCTATAGTTTCAGTGTTGATTTTTAGGTTCTGATCTTGGAAATAAAGAAAAACAAAATGACAGATCTGATAACAAATTAAACGTGGACATTTATGTATGCTTTTTTAAATATTTATTTTCTAGTTAAATCCAAGCACAACGTAAGTCTTGCAAATGTTCCTTGGAAAATTTTCCTTTATATGCTAGATTTCTAAGTTGCTTTAAAAATTAGCCCAAAATGATGTTTTTTTTTCCTCCTTGGTAAATTTTCCTGGAGTATTCTTGGACATTCTTTACTGCTCCAATAGTCTTTGAACCATGTTCAAAATTAGAAACTGAAGACAGTTGTTCTGAAGATGTTCTGAGGACAGTTAGAAATTGTCACTGCTGATTGGATGTGCATGAGTGATTTTGATAGAACTTAAGTGCTAAGGCAGTTTCCATGTCACCTTCTTTATTGCTCCTTTGTGCCTGCTATACAGAACTTAACTGCCTCCCTCGAATGATGACCTTTCTTTTCCAGAAATGTAGCCCGCTTATCTTGAAAAGATTTTCGGTAGTTCCCAGGATGAGGGATGGGGGAGGACTTGCAGTTGTTCCTCATGAACCCAGGCTAATGCCAACCACGTCTCATCCTGAAGTGATCAAGCCGTCCTTGGCTTCAGTTGGAGTTCTTTCTCATCAACCTCCTCCTTGAATCTTTAGGAGAAATAGGGTTTTTCCTCCAAACTTTTTAGTTTGAACTAACTTGGAAACCAAAAAATTGGGGGGGGAAAAGATAGAGAGAGTCTCCATGTACCTCTCACCCGATTTCCCCTGATATTACTGTCTTACACAGCCATAGAGCAGTTACAAAGAACAGGAATTTAACATTGGTACAATATTAACTACAAACCTCATTTTCCACAAATGTCCTTTTTCTGCTCCAGGATTTTATCCAGGATCCCACATTGCATTTAGTTATTTTGTCTTAGTCTTGGAGGTAATAGGTGTTTTTTTTTGTTTGTTTTTTTGTTAAAGACAGTGTTGCTTTGTCCCCTAGCTAGAGTGTAGTGGCATCATCATGGCTCACTGTAACTTCAAACTCCTGGGCTCAAGTGATCCTTCTGCGTCAGCTTCCTGAGTAGATGGGACTATAGGCACGTGCCACCACACCCAGCTAATTTTTCTATTTTTGGTAGAGACAGGGTCTCGCTCTTGCTCAGGCTGGTCTCAAACTCCTGGCCTCAAGCGACAGGCATGAACCACTGCGCCTGGCTAGTCATAGTTTTGGATCAGAGTTGTATAGGTATGTATGTATAGTATGTCTGTATGGTACATATAGTATATTTAATCATGTATCAGTACAATCAGATGTCTTCCTTGATCACAAGTCAGATCACCAGACCACTCTCCCCCCCACCTTTTTTTTTTTTTTTTTTTTTACTGTTAGTTGCATTGGAGTAACGTCACTTTGGGTGAGGTCAGCCTTGTCAGTGTGGTTGCTAGGTGGTTGTCACTGTCAGTTTATATTGCTTCTCATTGGCGGGAATCTTATTTATAAGCAGGATTAATAGGAATGGAGGGCCAACGATCTTACATATTTGCCTGGTCTGTTAAGATAAGCTAGGAATTCTTTGAGCTTCAGAGATCTGGAATGCCAGCTTTCCATGGACTAGTACTAGGCAACAGAATTTGTGCAATCATAGAAATGTTCTTTAATCTTCACTCTCTAGTATGGTAGCCACTGGCACCATCTGGCTATTAAGCACTCAAAATGTGGAACTGAATTTTTAATTTTATTTCATTTTAATTCATTAAAGTTTAAAGTTAGATGGCTCCGTGTGGCTAGTGGCTACTGTATTGAAGAGTTCAGCTTTAGAGTATCCTTAGGGAGTAAAATTGGATCATACTTTTAAAAATTTTCATTGTAAAATAAAACATAGATATAGAAAACTACACGAAACAAATGCATGGTTTAATGAATTATCGTAAGGCCAACATTCTGATAACCACTACCCAGGCCAAGTGGTAGAACTTGGCCAGCCCTTCATGTATCTCATCCCTCCAGCGAAAGTAATCACTATTGTGATTTTTAGATTCATCATGTCCTTATATTTCTTTTTAGTTTATCATCCAAGTGATTATCCCTATACACTATAGACTAATCTTGCACATTTAAAAATAGTTGGAAATGTCCTTAAATCTCTTTTAATCAATTACTTCCATATCTTTTTTTCCCTTATAATTTATCTGGGGGAGTACCTGAGTTTTGGGGTCCTGTAGAGCTTCCCACAGCAAAAATGTTGCTGATTGCATGCTCCTAGTGTATTTCACATATTCCTATGTGTTTTCTGCAAATTGGCAGCTTGAGCCAGAGGTTTGATTGATCATAGGTGAATCTGGGCAGTATAGTTTTTAAGATGCCTTTATAACTTCACATGCTTGTTTAGTTGTGTGTCTGTTGTTAATGTGGAAAGAATACCAGTGGAATGTTTTCCATCCCATCATATGTCCAAAATTGAGAGCAGTTAATATAATTAAAATGGTCGACGTCAAATTTCACAGTATTCAGTATGCAACATGGGAATATCTACTGCATGCTACTTGTGGAAAGATAGATTTTCAGAGTTCTTTCTAAATAGGGTTAAGATGTTCATTAGACTGCTATGTAAATTTGTTTTTACCAAGTACTTCTGTAGGCAAAAGATGTGTGTATGTGTGTCTGTTGGAGGTGATGGAAAGAGTTGCTAATTGAATTGTTATGTAGCCATTGACTTGTCTGTACTTCACCCACATGCCTGTATGTACTGTCTTTTTTGAACTGGTCTTTTAATTTCCAACACAAGGTTAAGAAAAAAATTGGGCTTTAGAGTTATTTTTGTGCACCGGGACATCTCAGGGCAAAAGAGAATAAGCACGTGAGAGGTGAATTGGGTGTGTTCCTGTTTGAAGAAGCAGATGGTCAACAACTCTGGGACCCGCTGTGTACAGAACCGTACACCAGCTACTGATACGGAGGGGTAGGGTTTTCGTAAGAATTAGAGGGCCGGTTCACTCTTATCAGGAGTTTAAAATATAACTGGATAGGTGGGGCTTAGATACACAAAGCATTACAGGGTGCTTTTGTAAGGAAACAAGTCAACCTGTAGAAGTGAATGTATCAAAAAATCGCGAGACTTTCCAATGTGCTCAGTGAGCACTGGACTGGAAATTAGGTCAACTTAGTTTGAATCCAGTTTAGGCCTCTGTCCTCATCTGTGTAATGGGGGAGTTGGACTCTATAAAGGGTAATACGTGACATTCTTGCCAGCTCTTATGGCAGATGACACTGATTAGTTCCAGTGCTCATTCAATTTCAAAATCCTTCTCAGTTCGGGGATCCAAATAGCCGTTACATGTCGGTGGATTGGGATTGACGTGGGAAACACTGTCTGTCTGTCAGATTCCTGGGCTGTGTAGTTTCCAAGTCTCTTCTTAGCCACCGATCTCCTCTGAGGATAACGAAAAATCCTTGGAAGCTCTAAATTACCCTGCTACTCAGTGTTTATACAATGTATTTCCTCTGCTTCTTTTAAATCTTCCATAGAAGCACAATGTCTCAGGAAAAAAAAAATCTATGGCAGTGAAAATTTTTCCTAAAAATATTGTCATTGAGATATTGAAAGTTTCATGTAAAATAAAACCATTGGTTGCTGTGTGTTGGCCTTAAGCCAGAATTGAGTCAATTTAAGATGAAAGTTTAAAAAAACTAAACAAAACCTTGTTCACTCCTTGATGTTTTTTCTTTGTGAGTAGCACGTAAAATGTCAAGTTTTTCTAACTTCTGTTGGGCCCAAGCCAATGTTTATTACTGTGCAATTTATGTGAACTCCTTGCAGTTTAAATCTGATATTTGAGTCACATACTGGTTTCTTGGTCTTTTACACAGCTCTGTGACCCAAGTAATGCTCAGAACCCTCCCTCCTCTCTTTTAAATATGATCAGGGAATAAACACTAGGAGACCTTTGTGTCTGATCGTGTAGGGACCGCAACGAAGGGTGAAATAATGTTACCCTCTCCCTGGTGATGCTCGAATGGTGGGAGGTAGATAGGTGTGTTCATAGATGCATCAGAGAGGAAGTCATGTTGGAAACAGCAAATCAGGATGCTGATGTTCCTAATACTGTTGGAGGACAGTGCTGAGAAGGAGAGAAAAGCCCTAAGGGGTGGGTAGTGGTGATTTATTAAAAGCTCTCTTTACAATCCTTTGAGCTAGCTAAAGAGCCCTAGGATTACTTTGAGTTTATAGGACTGCATGCTTTTGCATGCACAAATCCCATTTGTGCAAATTTGACCTTTAAAATGATTTCCATTCCTGACTTCCATCCGTCTCCTCCTTTCCCCGCTTTCAGACTGGCCTTTTGTGTGAAATTCTAGGTTTTATGTATGATGTTAAGGCCATAAGACCTCCATTTATGGCTGGCTACCATACATTCACACACGTAATAATTTGTTGAGCACATATTTTCTGCCAGGCGCCATGCTAGTTACTGGGAATAATCATAACACCGAACATTTATTGAGAACTTCTTTGTGTGTGGCCCAGTGTTAGGCACTTTACGTAGGTATTTTTTTCTCACTTTATCTTCACCACCAAATGAGGATGGACTGTTGGTGTGGCTCAGACAGGTTAGTCATTGCCTATACCACACAACTAAGTGACCGGGTCAGTGTTTGAGTGTAGGTCTTGGTCATTGATTCGTTTTGTTCCTCTCCTCACATGGATTTTTGTGACATTTCATTAAAAGGCTTTTGAAAGGTAATTTCTCAATGGATTTGTGTATTTTTAAAAGCAAATGTTCTTCCCTGCCCTCTGCCCCCAATCACTCATGATGAAATATAGAAAATCTGTCTGGGAGAGCATGGTCTTTAATTTCCTGGTGGTATAAGATGTTATAAAACTAATTCAGTCAAGCCTCGTAGACATAAGGTTGAGATTTCAAAGATAACATGGACTGGGCTTGCATAGAATAAAAGGTTAATTCAATTCTAATACTTTACTTTCTAGGAGCATCCTGTTTTCTCTGTGTCTAGGTAAGGTTGGGAGCTGCTGGGACCCCACAGAAAGCACTTTGTAACTGTGTGCTTGCTGTAGGCCTGCTCTGCTGTCTTTGAGCTGCTAAGATAGATTACACTGAATATGACCAACCATCATGAACTCAGCTTGTCTTAGAATTGACAATGTGTCCACCAGATTAATATTTTGGAGTTTACTTAGGGGTCGTATTCATCAGTATTTGTAAATTCTTTATATTCTAAAGTTTGATACAAGGGAGATTTGCAGAAAGTGATCTCAAACAGTACCTTTGTTTTGCTTTTAATAATCAACTCATTTAAAAGTGTTCCTGGATTTCTCTTATCTTGTGTTTCCGTTACCTCCAGATACCTGAAGTCAACTCAGTAAACTTACGTTACCTGTCTGCTTCACCCATATGCGCTACATTCTTTATTTCAATTCACCCTTTTTGTTCTATCCTTCTCCATTTATCATCTCTCATCTTTTTGAAATTTGAAGTCAGCAGATAATGAGCTTTTTCTTTCAATATCAGTATGACACATTTGGAGGAGAATTATTTCACACAATGAGATCTGGAATTTTAGGTGGCTGTTTATTCAACAGACTTTTTTTCCCTTTTTATTTAAAGCATTGCTGTATCTGCCAGCCATTGGATCTGATGCTGGAGATACAAGTAAGCAAAGCTGAGACTCTCTCGGCTATAATCCCTGTGGTAATGGACCCAGCCACTAATCCAATAATCATGTGGACAGATAACTAAAGACTGCTCATGGAGTTGGAAAGAGCCACTGGGCTCTAGCAGTGTATGTAAAACAAGGGGACCTAACTAAGTCTGAGGGTCAGGAAAATCTCACCTAAGAAAATAACATTCAAATGAGCTCTAAAAGATGAAATGGAGTTAAGTAATTGAAGAAGAAAGGAAAAGCCTTCTGGGTAAAGCAGCCAGCACATGCAAAGGCCCTAAAAGAGGGAGCGTTATGTGTTCCAGGAACTAAAATCAGCTCTGTTGCTGGGGTGTTTTGAATGAGGAGCGTTTCAGGGTGAGAAAAGGCTGGAGATGGAGGCAGAGGCTGTCTTGCACGTCTTAGACCATGTTAAAAGATTTCACTGCTTTAGCCCAAGAACCATGAAAATCTCTCAAAGGGCTTTAAGCAAGGAAGTGGTCTGATCAGAATTTCCTTGGAAAAGGATCATGCCTGCTATTATTATATGGAGAACTAATTAGAAGTGGGCAAGAATGGATGGGGCATCCTGTTGGGAGACCTTTCCTCATTCTGGTGAGAGAGTTGGTTCCTGAAACCAGAGAGGCCAGTGATGGAGAAATGCTTACAAAAGTCAGCTGGGTATGGTGACAAATTCGATGTGCAAGGGGAGGGGGTGGGTATCAAAGGTCAGAAGGATTGTGGTGCTACTCGCTATTGCATAGCATGCTAGAGGAAGATCAGGTTTTGGGAAAGACCATGTGGTTTTGAACCTGTTGAATGACAGATGCTTTAGAGGTCTCCAAAATATGTGTGTATGTGGTGGGGTGGAGGGGCAATGCCAGGAAGGAAGCTGAATTTGGGTGCTGGAGCTAAGAGGGGCAGCCAGGGCTGGCTGGAGTGCACACGTGAGAGTCATCTGCTTACAGGTGGAGCTGAATGAATGGCAAGGATTAGCGTGCCTGTCAGAGGGCGCAGAGAGAAAAGATGAGAGGCTAATGCATCAGCATGGTCTAGTTAGCTGTGTAGGTGAGAAGGAGCCTGCAAAATAGAGGGCAGGGATTGGCCAGCAAGGCAGGAACAAAACCCCAGGGGCTGTGATATTAGGAAAGCCAAGGGCCGAGAGCATTTAAGCAGGAGGTACCTGTTGCCAACGGTAGGGTGAAGTCTGGAGACAGGAGCTGTTCTGATGGTCTGTTGGGGTTGGAGCTTTATTGTAATGGAGCAAAGAGCAAAGGAAATGGTGACTGTAGCCATCCAGTAGTAATTCCCTGGAGAGTTACTGAGGACTTTTCAGTTAGACACATCATGTTGTTTATCACAATAGTTCTTTCCAGGCATTGTCTTCAAGGTTGTAGCTCCCTAGAAACATCAGATCTGTTTCAGCCAAGTGGGTTGAAAATGGTGTTAACTCTGCTTTCTCTTCGAAAGAAAGGAATACAGTTGAGTTTTCTTTTTTCTTTTCATGCATTCAACACCCAGTCCTCACTGGGCTGGTCTTACCCGTTTCTCTCTGCTTGTCTTTTGGGTATTAATACTGAAGCAAACAGCTGGAAAGGTAAGCTGTTTTCCTGGAGATAATGTGTGTGAGACTTAGGGAGGTACCAACTCCAACTGTTGTCCCCCTTTGTATTCTCAGCCGGGACATTTGTGTATATCAGTAAAAGGATTTATTATTATTTTTTTAATTGCACAGCTGTAATATCTTCATCCTATCAGAAGAGATAAAATGGATCAGTAGGCAAGCAAACATTTGTCAGTCTCTGAGAGAGATTTTATTAAGCTAGAATATTCTGTTAGAGACTCAACTCCATTTTCAAGTATTTTGCAAAGAGGGCCTCAGGATGATTGTAGGACAAAGGGGTATTTAGAAGGTCATGCTCTCTGACATTAACTAGATTATAGAATTTTATAAATTAGTTAAGATGGACTTTAAAATAGCACCAGGGAAAACTAATGTTGGATTCATCCGTCGGTGAGTGTGAGTCAGTCTGGTAGTAATAGGATTTGTGGGTTCAGCTCTGTGGGCATCCTGGTAGGAATGAATGAAGCACATACTGCTGATGATGCTTTTGTTCTTTCTATTCTTGGATCGAGCATTTATTTCTGTTCTCTTTTAGCAAGAATTTTGCCTAGATTAGTAATTACTCCATGCTTTTAATGTCTAGAGCAACTTCACAAATTAAGTACAGGTATGTCTGAGATGATGCTGTCAGCCCTGAAGATAAGTCTTATGTAGTGCTTTTGGGGTGATGTGTAGAGGTGGCATGTCAGAATCATTTGGAATCGTAGCTCCCTGCTTCTTACACTCAGGTTATCAGGGCTGGGGACTGAGGTGTGTGTGTCTGTCCAGTTGTGTCTTCTGATGGCCTCGTCTTGGTAGTTTGGGTTGAAAGACTGTATCACACGCTTCATGTCCTCCCACCCTCTCCCTTGGCCTCTTTTCTTTCTTCTGTGCTTAAGTATTAATATAAACAGGCTCCCTTTGCATCTCTCCTCTCTTTAACTTCTGAAGACTGATGTGCATTGATTATGCTCTCCCATGTGGTTGATCGTGCTTTAGGTATTGAATATCTGTATATTGTTGTTAGCTGGGATCAGCACGATTATCTGCCATAGAAACATATTCATCCCCAAATCTCAGTGGCTTCACACAACAGAGGTTTGCTTCATCCTTTGCTGTTCATATCTGTTCGTTGGTGTGGGGACTCCACACAGACTTGGAGGATCTTAGCATCCAGCACGTAAGGCCAAGTCCTTCAGGAGCTGGGGAAGAGAGACTAGAGGATCACTCACGGACTTTTCGTTGCTTCGGCTCAGAAACAACATGTCCGCTCGTAGTTCACTGGCCAGAGCAAACCACACGACTAGAGGTGGGGCTAGATAGGGAAGGACTGGAACATACCGGGCGGGATAGGAATACTGCATGGGCTTTCTTGTCTCTGCCCTCTCTGTACCACTTTATGGGAAGGAAATCTCTAACAACCTCTTTGTTGTTAAATGCATTGCTATAGCTTTTCTTTAATGGAAACTTTCTCAAAGACAATATAAACTATACATAATCTGTCTTATTAAAGCACTTATTTTTGTAGTTTATTTTTCCCTTTTATTGTTGAAGAGTTGACCAGTATTTTCCTTTTGAATTCAATGGTAGCACATCAATTATTTTTTTTTTTTGCTCAGAATATATTAGGGCAAAAGAAAACAACTTTTGCCCCATTCATAACAGGATATGTAAATGTAATACCTCTTAGAATAGACCATGGGAACTTTGGTGACACCCAGGGCATCTAATTTGTTAAAGTACTTTGAAAGCCTCTGCTGTAGGGTTTGGTGGGGGAACTATGGGGCAGGGGGGACATTAGCGTCTGAAGAGTCTGTTGACCATCATCCAAACTAGGTCCCTTCTTCCATTTTCTATGACATCTACAACAGGTCCCTGGTAATTTTTAAGTGATCCGTTTGGGATTTAAAAGTCGAGTTATTTTATAAGAGGCTTAAGTCTTCTTTGTTTAAGTAAAACTTCAAATTTTCCTTCAGATCTGTTAGACCACTGACCTCTGTCCCGTGTTCCATATGTGTTCCCTCTCCAAGGGAAACCAGTGTGGAGACACACAGTCTACATCAGTGATGTCTGCATTAAGTAGAGGCTAGGCTTGCCCGATAGAGAATCTAACAGACTGTAGCAAATAAGAGTAACCTTTATTGGAAACGGATCCCTCTAAATGCTGCAAAGTTAAGGGAATTCTGACAACATGGACGAACCTTAAAGACAGTATGCTAAGTGAAATAAGCCAATCACAGAAGGACACAAGTGTGATTTCACTTACCTGAAGTGCTGCCTAGATTCATCAGATTCATGGAGACAGAATGTAGAATGGTGGTGGCCAGAAGCTGGGGCTGGGGCGGGGGGCGGAGTAGGAAAATGGGGAGTTAGTGGTTTAATGGGTAGTTTCAGTTTGGGGAGAAAACATTCTGCAGATGGATGATGATGATGGTTGCAGAACAATGAATGTACTTATTGCTACAGAATTTTATGTTTAAAAATGGTTAAAATGGTAAATTGTTATATGTTACTACAATTTAAAAAATATTATAGTCATTTCCCACTTTTCAAATATTTTTGAAAATAGGTATATAATATTTAATTATATGGCATATCTTTTACCATTTTTTCATTGTTGGACATTGACATTGATCCAGTTTTCACTAATGTGAGCAATATTGTGATGAATGTCCTTCTCCCTGTCCCCCTCCGTCCTTTTTTTAGAGGCAGGGTCTCGTTTGTTGTCCAGGCTGGAGTGCAGTGGAGCGATCATAGTTCACTGCAGCTCTTCCTGGGCTCAAGTGATCCTCTTGCCCCATCTCTTGAGTAGCTGAGACTTATAGGTGTGTACCACCAGGCCTGGCTAATTAGAAAAAAACTTTTTTTTTTTTGTAGATCTCGAGTCATGCTATGTTGCCCAGCCTTGAATATCCTTGTTTACTAGCTTTTTTCTTTATAGATAATTACTTAGGATAAATTCCTAGGCGTGAGATTGCTAGCCTACAGGGTATGAACCTTTTTAAGGCTGTTGATCCCTGTTGTCACATTACCTTCAGAAAAGTTGGTCAGTGTCATTCCAGCCAGGCGCTCTTTACCAGTGTGGTATGAGAATGCTTGTTCCATCTGTCTTTCCAGATACCATGTGTTACCTTTAGAGAGAAATTGCCTGTTAAGCTAAACAATTATAAGTCGACATTGTTTCCGTGTGCAACTATTTTTTTTTAATTACTGGTGAATTTAAATAGGGTTTTTCACTTTATTATCATAATAGGGCCAAAGTATAGGGAGTGCTTGATATTGGTTGAATGAATTGAGTACTAGGTGCCATACCATTTTTTAGGCAAATGGGATATGCTGTCAAACAAGATTTATGCACAACATACTTCCCTTACTGCGTTCAGTCTAGTGGGAGAGTCAGACAGCTGATAGGTGCAGTCAAGCGAGAGTGTGCCTGACACGGGAACAAACATCGGTGGCGTGTCGTCTAATCTACCGTATAAGAGACAGAGAAGGCGTCTGTAAGGACACCATGTTTAATCCAAACTTGGTTGAATAGGAGGCATCCTTCAAAGATCCTTCACCCAGGGGGAGAAATGGAACACAGGGGAGAAGGAATGTTTCCAGGAGAAAAACCCCAAGGTGGAATCCAAAATTGGCCAATTTTTATTTCTTCTTTAAGGATTTGGCTCTTCATTATCCTGTGTGTTTTTTTTCCCCTGTTTCCAATTGGCTTGTTCATTTTTGGGGGAGAGAGGGCAGCTAATTTTTCAGTATCCTTTATATAGTGAATTGTTAACCTTTTGCCATTCATATATTTTTGTAAATTTCCACCCTTCTCTGGTTAATTTGCCGCCCCACACCTCCCACAAGTAACTTCTGTTTGTGATTTTTTTTTTTTAAACATCATAGTAGATAGGAAGGAGCCTGCATCTAAGAGTACAGAAGAAGGGACAGCCCCAGTGGCCTTCTTCCCCTGAGCCCCTAGAGGTAGAGCCTGAGGTGTAGGACTAAGCCAGTCGGAAGAACTGTCTGAGTTTAGACCAATGTGAGCTCCATCACGCAGTTCCCCTCCCTGTCTGGGACCGGGTGCTGGGGCTCCACAGCTCTGCCCTCAAAGCCGCTTTGCTCTGCTTCTCAAGTTGCCCAAGCTCCGATTCATGCTTACTGTATCTGCCTATTCTGGGAAAGTGCGGGATCCCATTTGGTTCCTTTGGTGGGATCAGGAATTTTGTGGCATTCATTGCCCTTCATCCTAGGCTTGTCTCTGCTGATAGACGTGCCTCCTTTATTAGTTATAAGAATCTATTTAATTAGAGTAGGTCATCATTTTTACTACTTCTAGAGAGTCAAACAGATTCCTGGGAGGAAGACAGGAAAGGGGGTGGAGACAGGGAGGTTACAAGGGGACTCAGATGTTTGAGGGCTTGGAAAGGATGGTGAGGGGATGGAGAAAGGAATAGAAATTGTCAGCAATTCTAAGGCCAGGCAACTTTTCACCTCCGTCCTCAAAATTAAGATTTTTCTTCCACTGTACAAGCAAGGAAACCAAGTCTCTAAGAGGTAAGTATTGTTTGTGGTAGATCTACATTTTTTTTTTTTTTTTGAGTCAAGGTCTTGCTCTTGAACTCCTGACCTCAAGCAATCCTCTTGCCTCGGCCTCTCAAAGTGCTGGGATTATAGACATGAGCCACTGTGCCTGGCTGGATCTAAGTTTTAAATCTGATTGAGCTAAAAACAAAACCTAACCTAATATTCCTCGATTCTTTTTTTTTTTTTTTTTTAGGAAAGTACCAGAAAACTTAGCATTGGCCTTTTGACTTTTCTTAGAATAAGAGCTTGATTTCATGGGATTCTTGAAGAAATAAGTGATGAAGCTTTAGCCTGTGATGATTAATCATTTTATTCGTTTCTGTAAATCCCAAAGCCAGAGTTTTTTTCTTAACTCTTATTGCTAAAATTTGTAAGCAGCATGGAGTTTTATTTGTTTGGGGGATACATATATATATATATAATATATATATTTTATTAAACCTAGGAATCTTTTTTTGTATGTGTGCTTAAATGTCCAATTAGGTAGTCACTTATTTTTCTTGGAGAGGTAGTTTTAACCCTATAAAATTCATCTAGCAGGATTTCAGGTTTTTTTGGAATGATTTCTCAAGATGCTTTGAAAATTCTC
This sequence comes from Lepilemur ruficaudatus, assembly GCA_963574885.1. Taxonomy (NCBI): domain Eukaryota; kingdom Metazoa; phylum Chordata; class Mammalia; order Primates; family Lepilemuridae; genus Lepilemur; species Lepilemur ruficaudatus. Next base: position 3,132 of record CAUYRT010070404.1, on the reverse strand, counting down.
TCAGGTGTTTTTTTTTTCCTTTAACCTGGCTTCCCACTTCATCTTTCTTCTCTTGAGAGAGTGTTTGGGTTTGATACCACCCTTGAGGCTGCCATGTCATGGTTGCAATCACCAAAAATATTAGCTTTCTTTGGTCACTGACCAAGCTTGTCACCGTTCATTTCTGCCTGGCTCTAGACCGAAGACTTCAGTCCAGTTTTCAGAACGGCCTGTTTTGACTTACTGTGCAAAAACCGCACTTTGGCTGTGAACCATGCTGTCTCTGAATATTAGCATAAGCACCCAATGCTGCTCGACCACATTGTTACTGTTGAGGGGATGAGCAGAGGCTGGCACATGGGGCATCTGGTATGGCTGTATATTTTCATTGTGTTAGTTTTTCTGACTTCCAGGATTATTTTTATTATGCAACTGCTCAATAAAGCAATTTTGGTATGCTAAGGACATAACATTTACCCCACTCATTTTAAACATACAGGTTTTTGGGTTGTTGTTCAAAGCTGTCTTATTGACTCAATTTTTAAATTATAAATGAACCAGGATTCTGCAGCTGTGTCTGGGCTCTGACAGTGTTCGGGGAAGCTGTAGTGGAAAAAGGGGAGAAAAGCACATTTGTGGAACGGTCTATAACCAGCAAGCTGTTTGTGCGATTTTAATTGGCTCTTCCTGGCAGAAGTTTCGTATAGCTATTTCTCAGAGACGCTGGCAAAAACTATTTATGGTAATTTTTGTAGATAGCAACAAAATTCAACAATTCAGCTATTGTGTCACTCCATTTGGAAGTTGTGTTTCCTTATCTTGAGGTAGAAGAAAATGAGGAGAACATCTTGTGGCCACATAGACTTGTCTATCTTGCTGGCATCCCTTAGATGTTTACTGAAGAGTCTCTAGTATATATTGAGGAGAGGAACCACATGGGTTGAGGAGTGGATAATTGTGATTCTGATAGCTCTTAGGCAGTCAAAAGGAACGTAGTAGACAACACTTAAATGGTTGTTTGCCGTGTCAGGCAAGAGAGAGGATGGCTGGTGTTTGAAGTTGACTTGCAACACTGTTATATCTGGAGTAATAACCTTCCAGAGTGTTACAAAGTTTCCAGCACAATGTATACTTCTACATGACCACCTCAGTGAGCTAGCACTGTGGGTCTGCTGTTTATTTGCTCTAGTATTTAATCCATTTTTCTATTAAAAAATTTGGCCTTCTGAAAACAGCTCAAAAGGAAAATGAATTCTTTTCTAAAATTTCAAATTTCTTAAGCTTCCACTTGAAATAAGATCCCTCTTATTAACTCAAAGATTTTTTTTTTTTAACAGACCACTTTGAATCTAACTTAAGTTTAATTTTAGGATATGCTAAAAATTTTTCTTACATGACTCCTACAGTTTTCCTAGAGTTTTTGAAAAACTGGTCCTGTAAAAAAGTTTAGTTTCTATTCTGTTCACTTTAGCCTCTTAATATTGTCTTGTCATTACTATTTGAGGGGAAATTTAAGAAATATAACAGCTGTTTTGGAGTACGTTTAAAGAAATGTAAACTCCAGAGTCTGTTGTTTTTCCTTAACTCCCTCTCTCCCCACCAAAGACCTTTAAATAGAAGCTGTTTCCTTTTGCTGCATTAGCCCCAAACCCTATCTGGTTTCTTCCAGTTGCTGAACAAAGGGTGGCAGCTTGCCTCTGAAGGCCACCAAAAGGGACCAAAATATTTCGTGGAAATGGCAACAAAATAAACCAATATTAAAAGCCCACCTTGAAATCTGCCAATTAAGCTTGAGTGCAGGCTTAATCAGATTTTCAAATGCTTTTATAACATTATATAATAGAGGTGAAAGAGAAAGCTCTACATTATAACTTTTATTACATGAGCTAAAAGTGTAAGCCTTACCATTTGATGTGCACTTTATTCTAGGCTTAACAGTAAGGACTGTTTTTGAGTAAAAATGGTGTGGATTAGTTCTGTGTTAAACATGTCTTCATCTCATTTATGTATTGCATTAAACTCTTTGGGGAAACGGATAAAAAGGACATTTGAGCCTTACAAACAAGCTACATGTCATAAAATGTTTCAGGCAATAGCTCAGTCAAAGGCAGTGGACTTTTGCTTGAAGATAATCTCAATAATGGAAAACAATTACCAAGGCCTCAGGGAAGTAGATTTCGGGTAGATGAATTAGCCACTGGCAAGGGACTGGGGAATCCTGGGATCGGAACCGGCAGATGATTTTTTTTTTCTTCTTCCTCTTCTTTGTCAGAACATGGCTCCAGTTTGGTTTAGGTTTTGAATGTTCAGAAAGTTCTCACAGCAGACAGGGTCAGCAGGGATTTGAACTTGCTGCTTCTGCCATGCAAACAGTGATTAATTTGACATACACGTGATTGTGGCTGCTCAGTTTCTTTAAGATGGGAGACCATTAACTAATTCAAAGGAAAAACTAGAGCATAAATACTAGAGTATTTAAAATGTTTAATGGGGAGCAAAGGAAAATGTCATAATTGGGTGCTGTTGTGTGTTCTAAGCAAGCAAAGCTTATCTGAATTTGAATACCCCGAAAGCCCATTATTTAGAAGTCATTCATGTTCATCATTGACATAGCAACTGTGAGCACTGTTAGCCAGAAGCAATCATTTTGCTAAAATTATTGGGCAATTAAGAAGGTAGGGGTGGCTAATCCAAGTCCCGTAGGCCCAAGGAGGAACTTGGCAATGGGTTCTTGTTAAAAGGACAAGTGCCAGGAATCAGGAAAGCCCAAGGAGAGTTCTGTGGGAATCAGAGGACGACAGTTGAGTCCTTAAAGCCTTTATTCTGGCAAGTGCCTAGATACATTATTAAAAACCTGAAAAATCACTTGCATGGATCTTATTCCTTTTTACTGTCTCTCTCTCTCTCTCTCTCTTTTTTGTTAAACTTAAAAAAAATCCAACAACCTCATGGTGCCTTGCTGGATCTTTATTTATTTTTTTGAGACAGAGTCTCACTCTGTTGCCCTGGCTAGAGTGCCATGGAGTCAGCCTAGCTCACAGCAACCTCAAACTCCTGGGCTCAAGCAATCCTTCTGCCTCAGCCTCCCAAGTAGCTGGGACTACAGGCATGTGCCACCATGCCCGGCTAATTTTTTCTATATATTTTTAGTTG
>CAUYRT010070397.1:0-23928 GCA_963574885.1 Lepilemur ruficaudatus | reverse complement strand
CTGTTAAGTTTGCTTGCTTCTGTGTCAAGCAGATGCAAAACATTTCGTAATAAAGGCAGCCCTGTTTCATGCTGAACCATTAGAAATCATAAATTTGGGTAAACTGAGGCTTACCAGACTTTTAAAAGTAATTATCTGCTTTGTGAGGAAGACTAAGAATTTGGCAAACCCAACCATCTACAGGCATCGTTTCAAACATTTAATCTACACTCTAGTCCTTTACGTTCATTAAATAACAAGATATTTTCACTTCTGTTGGGTCCTTCTGAGCCACATATGGGAGATACGAAAACCTCTTTTGCAAGTAGCTAGACCAAACTGCCCAAGACTAACAGGAACTTAATTCTGAGCTTTAAAAAAAACAAAATCATCGAAGCTGAGCATCTTTATTGGACTCAGAAACAATCTCACAAACAAATGATTGAAAATTTCATATTTTCTGAATCTTGAAGGGTTTTTCCCCTCAATTTCTTTTTAAAATGCCTTTTAAATTAGTTCAGCAATGTTCTTAAACACAGCAAATTGACGAATGCCAATTAAGTGTCCGTTCTGTGCAATCACTCTGAACAGCTTGCTGGCTGTACATTCCTGGGGGCTCTCTCCTCCAGCATTGGTTTTTAAGCCCCCGCATCCATCTTTTCTGGGCACCTTGGCCGGTGGGAGCGGTTTTTGCAGGGGGGTCCTCAACATTGTCCTAACATTTCAGAGAACACACGCGTAGTCCTTCTAGATCATTTGAGGGATTCTCAAATTTCAGTGAACAGAACTTCCCTGGGTGCTTGTTAAAAGGCAGATTCCTGGGTCCCACCCCAGAGATCAGTTTTGTCTGCCCAGATTTGGGCCTGGGAATCTGTATTATTAACCAGCTCCCCAGTGGGTCTGCGGCTGGAGGTCCACAGCTTTGCAGTTGTAAGGTGACAGACCAGACCACAAAGATACATTTTCTCCGAACTCTTCCCCCAGTCGCGTTTTATAAGCCTTTGGGGAGGCCATCTCTCCTCTGGGGCCCCCATCAAAACAGCAACATCACGGTCTCCCTGTCAGTTCCCCTAAAGCAGAGTCACAGGCGACAGCCCCGGCCCAGCCGCTGATCTGCCAAGTCATCTCTGCGATGGTGCGATGGTGCGTTGGTGCGGGCCCAGGGGGAGAGGACCAGCCGCTCCCTTCCCCTTCCCCTCTCCCCCGTCTGGGTGGCAGGGGGCCATCTCGGGACGAAGTCCCATCTCCCTCGCAGCTACTACTGGTCTATCCCTTTCCAAAAGACGCCAGCAGCTGCAGTCACGTTTCAATCCAAACCCGGGTTCCGGCTCACCAGGTCCACCTTCTTCACACCCCTGACAACCCTCACCGAGAATGCCAGCCTTTAACATTGAATCGTCTCCATGGCAACCAACTGGGTGTCACGGACACAGGATTACGACTTCACGGCGTGGGGATTCCAGAGAAGGGGTTGGAGGGGGCGCGCCCCCCAACTCCCGACCCAAACACGAACGGCGGAGGGGGAACCCCTCTCCGGTCCTACCCCGGCCCCCAGCCCGACCTCTCCCGCTCAGCCGCCACTTAGGGACGAAGGCGGGGAGGGCTTCTTAAGGGCCCCCCAGCCTTCCGCGGGGAGACGATGCGGGCTCGGAGCGCCCGGCCCTCCCGAGCCCCGGCGGCGGAGGGACATCACGCGCGGGCTTGGGGGGCGGGGCGCGGGGCGGTCGGTCCCCGCCGGGGACACAAGTCCCACCCTCGGGGGCGGCGCCTGGCGCCGGGGAGTGTCAGGAAGAGGAAGAGCGCGGCCGGCGGCGGTGCGCGGCGCGGCGAGCAGGGGCCGGGCCGAGCGAGCTCCGCGCGGGCCACCATGGCCACGGACGAGCTGGCCACCAAGCTGAGCCGGCGGCTGCAGATGGAGGGCGAGGGCGGCGGCGAGGCCACGGAGCAGCCCGGGCTGAACGGCGCGGCGGCGGCCGGGGCGCCCGACGAGGCGGCAGAGGCGCTGGGCAGCGCGGACGGCGAGCTGAGCGCCAAGCTGCTGCGGCGCGCCGACCTCAACCAGGGCATCGGCGAGCCCCAGTCGCCCAGCCGCCGCGTCTTCAACCCCTACACCGAGTTCAAGGAGTTCTCCAGGAAGCAGATCAAGGACATGGAGAAGATGTTCAAGCAGTGAGTGCCCGCCCGCCCCGCGCCCCGGCCTCGGGCCCCGAACCCCCCACCCCGGATCCCGCGCCGCCCCTGGATCCCCGCCGCCAGCCCAGCGCCCCCGAACCCCGACACAGCAGGGTTGGGACCCCGCGGCCTCTTCCAGACCGAGACCCGCCACCCCGCCACACGTAAGGGTCTGGGGTGCCCGGCCCCTGGCACGCGACTCCTCATGGTGGTGCGGCCCCGGGTGCACCACAGGCGCGCACGTGAAGCGGGGGACCCTGAGGCTCCTTCCAGATAACCGCCAGCCCCCGCGAGTCCCCCCACAACCACACAAATGGGTCCCGGGACCTGCGCCCGGTTGGTGACCCTTCCCTACCACCCCACAGCCGCACACACTGAGATTGAGGACCCAGCGGCCTCCCTTCCCCAACCCAGTTACTGGCCTTCCCTGCCCCCACCCCAACACACCGCGGTCACAGACACCCACCCCTGGTGCCTCTCCAGGGTGACCACTCCCTGTGCCCCAGGCCAACCACATTCCTTTCAGTGGGGTCTTTTTGTTTTCTCTGCTTGTCTCAGTTCCCCCTCAAGGGGGGTCCTGGGCAGGGGCTCCCCGCTCTAGTTATTAAGCATCGAAATAGCAAACGGGGGTGGGGGGCAAATACTGGCCCCTTCCACTCTTACCCTCTACCAGGGCCCAAAGCCTTGACCCACAGTGGTCTCCCCAGGGAGGGACCCCTCAGTCCCTGTCTCCCACTCTGCAGGCATGTAAGCCCCTCCCCACCAACCCCGCCATCCCTGCAGGGCTGAGTCCCCTCTGGCCTTAGAAGTGCAACCTCCTGGTCTTGCCCAGACCACCCCTTGCACCCAGCAGCTTTGCAGCCGCTGCTCCCTGCATTCTGTCAGAGGCCCATCCCCTCCCCCTGTGGGACCCCCTATGCCCCACACCCACTCTATCCAGAAGGGCCCCTCCCTCTGACCTGCCCAGTTACTCCCACCCCTACCCTCTGTTCTGTATGATTCCACACACTGAGCCCTCACCGGGTCAGACAGGCACCCCTAGGCCTGTGGGCCTGCCCTCCCCTCCAAAAAGAACGAACTGACTATCTCTGTGGAGCCACTAGGGAGAGAGGGCTGCAGTTCCCCTTCTGGTCCACTCCTGGGTCCCACCCTGTTGGCACTGAGATGGTTGGCCTCACTCTCCCAGCCATGTTGGGATGGTGAAGGTGCCCAGTCGTCTCCCTTTGATACCCTTCCCCACCTCCTGTTCCCCACCCCCCTGCCTGCTCCTGGCTCCCGGAGAGGGAGCTGCCCAGGGGTGCTGGTCTGGGGGGGATCAGAAGGGGTCGGAACCATCCTGAGGCTGAGTCTTGGGTCAGGGAGTCATGAGGTCCAGCACACTGAGCACAGGCATCCCAAGGCTGAAAGGGGGCTGCTACAAGGCCGGCGTCACCTCAGCTGGACAGGAAGTCGGGGGCATGCCGAGGGTGTCAGCCTTAGCCACACACAGCTGTCAGTGCCCAGGCCTCAAGCAGGAAGCCCAGGAAGGGGCGTTTTGCAACCCCACCTCTTGAGAAAGCTTCTGTCCCCCTCTTCTCAACACTTGCTGCAGCTTCTGCATTTGGCTTCGATGCAGGGGAAGAGATTGTTAGTTCCCAACCCAGGGCAGCTGGGGAGCCCCACGCTTTCCCAGGCGTCAGTCCCTGCCCCCACCCACCTCCGGACCTCTGCGTGGAAGCCCCAGGGCCCTGAGGAGCCCACCTCTTTGACTGCAGGATCTTGGTGGAAGTTCTTCCGAACTTTCCTCCCAGCCAAAGACTGACCAGGTTGGCAGAGCAGGATTCCCAAGATTCCGGGAGGAATGGCTGGAAAGCCCCCAGGGTGCCAGGGCAGGTGTGGATCACTGTCCGGAACTTCCCTGTAGAGTCTGTCCTGCGGGTGAGTGCAGAGGTGACTCTAACAGAACAGAGAACCCTGTGTTGACAGTGCTGAGACACTGAGGAGCTTATCACATCCTCCCGCGCAACCCATGACATAGCATCTTCCTCACCATTGTGCAGATAAAGGAGTCCGGGCACAGAGAAGTTAAGTAACTTGCCAAAACCAAACAGCTAGAAAATGATAGAGCCAGGATTCGAACCCAGGTCTGTGACTCCAAGACCCATTTTCTTCCCTTCTGGGCTTCCCGTCAGAAAACACACTCCAACAACCCCTTCCGTGTTCATGGTGGATTTTCCACCTCATGTACCCACCACCAGCCTCACTTTCTTCTTTGCCCCAGAGCCCTCCTTCTCGTGTGCTTCCATCCCTCCCTGCCCCACCCCACACACCCCGAAAAAGCTAGAGCTGTTTTAGGAGAACCAGACACCCCAGAGCAGGACCCGACCCGGGAGGCTGAGTGTGGCTGGGAGGGGCGCGGCTGGGGAATGGGCTGTGGGTGCAAGGCAGGCTCGCTCTACACAGGCTGGTTTTGGTGCCAGTGTGACAGGGGTACTTGGATGGAGAGTGGGGGGAGCCGAACCCTCCAGCCACCTCTTGGCACCAGGACTGCTTGCTGGGGTGTCGGGGGGTGGGACACAGCCGGCCAGGAAGCCGGACCTCTAGGGAAGGAAGTGCCGCCTGCCGGGGGCCCGGGTGAGGGTGAAAAGCTGCAGATTTTGTATTCAAGGAAACAAGGCCTTACTGTGCCAGCGGCCCGGCCCCACCAGTCCTGGCTGTGCACAGCCAACAGACGGGCTCTTCTGGAGGACAAAACCCCCGTTCTGCTTCCGCTGCCCCAGTGGGGCTGTAGCCTCCTGGGTCCAAGCAGGGCCCAGGGATCACAGCCAGGGCATCGGAGCCAGGGCTCTGCCGAGAGCAGAGGGCGGGAGGAGGGGGGCTGCCCGCCCACCCCCGGGAAGCCACTCACCAGAGCAGAGTGCAGGACACTGGGAGGCCAGACGGAGAACCGAGAGCTGGCCTTTCCTTGGCGGCCAGGAGCTAGGAAGCTGGGCGTCCATCCTAGCCTGCTGGCCCTCCCTGGGCCTCAGTCTGCCCTTCTGTAAAAGGGGCAGGCTGTATCTGAGGGTTCCCAGAGGTCTTTTGGTTCCGACTTTCTTATGTCTGAGGGGTCCTGAGCCCTTCTGGGTATCAGAACTGGCTTCCAGGGTCTTCTGGTGCATCCATTCAGTGTTGATTCGGCACCGGGGAGGGAGGGAAGGTAGACCAGCTCTCCGCCATCAACGACCTCACACTCACAGCTCGCAGTTCCTCCTGGGAGAGACTTTGCGGGTTGACTCCAGCCCCTCTCCCCATTTTACAGAAGAGGAAACCAGGACCCAGAAAGAGGTAGTGACTTGCTCAGGGTCACAGGGAGGTCCTCAGTAGCCCAACCAGAGCATCCTTGTACAGTGGAGACAGTGGTGCCGCTTCTCAGGGTGGGGCTCAGAGGCGGTGACGTGCATGGCGTTCTGGTCCAGCGCCGGGCACAGGAGGCCCCGTGTCAGGGAGCCCGGACTCAGTGCACCCTCCCCATGCCACCGCAGGCTGCATCCATCACCTCTGAGCTCCTGCCCTGCTCCCACCCTCTCTGCCCGTCCGTCCAGGGCTGTCTCTGGAGCCCTCCAGTCGTCAGGGGCCGTGGGATGGCTCCAGAGGGTCTCAAGGGTGCACCCCCGCCCCCGGGGCTGACAGCAGCCTAGGTGGGGCTCTGGAGGGTTTTGTAAGCCGAGACCTGCCGGAGAAGTAGGCAGCCTGGAATCTGAGGAAGATGCCCTAGTTCCTGTCTTGCCCAGCCTTGCCGGCCCGTCCCCACCCTCGTCCCCAGCCGCATTGTCTTGTGACCTTTGCGCCTGGGAGGCAGGCTTACCTTTCCTGCTCTTCCTTACCTTTCCACCTCTTGCCTTCACAAGCTCCTGAGGCCTCCCGCCCTCCCTTCCCTTCCTTCCACCTGCTTTGCCCCCAAGGTATCTCTTCAGACCCGTGTCACTCAGGGCACCTCTCCCAGGAGTCCTTCCCAGAAGCAGTCCGGCAGGGCCTGGGGAGTCTGCAGCCCTGGGTTTGAATCCCAGCTCTGGGCCCTGGAGCAAGTCACTGGAACCTTCTGGGCCTCTGTTCCCCACCCTGGAGTGGGGATGCTAGTGGGATGCACCCCTCGGAGTTGTTGTAAAGGGCTTAGCCCAGTGCTTGGCGCAGAGTGGTTACTAAGTTACCATCATCCCCAGCTCGATATACGCCCTCTCCTGGCCCCTGGCAGGGCCCTGGCCGTGGTCATCGGGCTGCATGGAGGTGGGCCCACAGCCACTAGCCACTAGCTACCTCCACGTACCCCCAGTGGAGCTTCCGGGCCTGCCAGGCTGGCACCAAGCCTCTGCTTTGGGCCGGAGTGACAGGACCCAGTGTGAGAGCCCTCCTGTCCTGCTGAACAGCCGCTCTGACTGACAGCTGCATGTGGCTGTGGGAATGACAGGAAAGGAGACACGAATTCATTATTCCCAGTGATGCGGAAGGCAGGTGGCAGCAGAACGGGACGAGCAAACAGCAGCTCTGAGGGTGGCAAGGCTGGGACGCCAGAATGCCATTGCCCAGCTGGGTGACTCTAGGCAGGTACTCAGCTTCTCTGAGCCCCAGTCTTCCCTGGGGCTAAAGAAACTACCTGGGGTGAAGTTCTGAGGATTCGGTGTGAAAGGCTCCGAGCCTTCGTAAACAGCCGTCCGGGTGTCTGTTCTGTGGGCGGTTCACGTGATGGATGGTGTTTTTGAAAAACGTTAAGATCCACTCAGGATCATTCCTCCAACAGATGTTTTAAGTTTCTGCTACGTGCAAGTTCCAGAGAATTGAATGAAGAATCAGGTTCCTGCCCTTAGGAGGCTTAAAGTCTCACATAGAGCAGTGACATTAGGGCGTTGGGGTGGAGGGGTTGGGCCCAGGCCTAGCAACAGAGGGTTTCTTTCTTTCTTTGCACTGTGAGACTGAAAGTGCTCGGGAGGGACACTGTGCCGACGCGCCGTCCGCAGCCAGCCCCCTGCCTCTGTGCCCCCTCCTTGTTAAATGGAGCCACCAGTTCCAGCTGTTCCTGAGGGAGCCTAGTGTATTGTTTAGGGAATTGAATTTAATCCTCACACCAGCACTGTGAGGTGGTTGCTATCATTATCCCCATTTGACAGATGAGGAAACTGAGGCTCAAGGAGGTTGAGTCACTTGTCCAAGGTTATAATAAGTGGCAGTGGCGGGATTAGAACCAAGTCTTCCTTCAGGGAGTCCCTAGAGGCCAAGTGAAGACTGTTTATGGTTGGGGGATGGGGGCCTCCCAGAGCCTTAGGCGGAAACCCCCCATGAGAGGTGGGGAGTTTGGGTCCTTTGCCTGCAGTCCCGGAGAGCCTGGCTTTCTGGGGGGCAGCTACTCTGCAGCCCTGGGGAGGGCATTTCCCAGCCTCAGTCCCCACTCTCTGTTCCTCCTGCCTTGCCTCTGCAGTGGTGTCTGAGTCGCCTCCCCTCGCCCCACACGGACTTTTGGTTCCTCTTTGGCTCTCAGCTTCCTAAGAGTCCAGGCTCAGGGACACCGGGCCCTGCTGCCTCGGGGGAGGTCAGAGGCCCTTTCTGCAAGGCCAGCCCAGCCAGCAGAGGCAGAGTCACTTTGCAACCTCAGCAGGGACAGTCCCCACATCCTCTAGCGGCTGAGTTCCCTCTGACTGAGGAGCAGCCTTCTCCTTGGCTAACTTCCGCTTTTCAAGGATGGCAGAGAAGCAGGTTCAGTGCCGGACAGGTGCGTCTAGACGGGAGTCAGGGCCCCGGGATTCCTGAACTCTGGAGGGGGGTCCTTCCTAGCACTTGGCCACACGTCTGAGAGGACCAGTGTTGCTGCCCCACTCCAGGCACGTTGCCGCCTGTTCAGTCCTTTCTTAATGTCCTGCAAGATTATCAGTACCCGTTTTACAGATAAGGAGACCGGGAATCGGAAGGTTTACGTGACTTGTCCAAAGTCACACAGCTAGTGGGGACAGAGGCAGGATTTGAACCTGGGTCTGTCTGGCTCTGAGTCCCCTGTACTCTTAGAGTGGCCCGTGCATCAGTGGAACATGTTAGAAGTGCAGGTGCTCAGGCCCCACGCAGGCAGTGACGTTTTAGACGCACTAGGCCACCCCCCGGCCGTCTCCCCGCCACTTGCCCGGGGTTGACCCCAGACAGGTTACTTGGTCTGAGCCCCTTACAAGGGGCTAAGATGAATGGAGTGAAGATTAAGTTAAATTACGAACACCGGGTTATATGAGGCATTCAATAAATGTTCTTTGTAATCACTTCCTAACAATAATGACTGCGAAGGGCAAGAAGGGAAGGAGGGTGCAGGGGAGCCCGCGGGGGACGCTGCAGGTGGAGGGAGCTAAGCGCCAGGTGTTGAACTTGAGGTTAGGATCGTCCCCGAGCCCTGACAGCCCCCACCACCGCGTGATCCCCCGACTCGCTGAAGAGCCACAGGGAGCCCTGAGCACCACACGCTTGTCACACTTGTGTTCTCCGCCCCCCACACACTTGGCTGACACAGGGCCCAGATCAAGTGTGAGATCCCACAGATAGGACTGGAGGAAGCGGTGAGACGGGCCTTTCGCTCGTGAGTCAGGCATCTGGGGTGGGGGCGTGCAGGAACTGGCACGGCCGAGTCCAAAGCCAGGTGGGCCTGGGGGCTCGGGGGCCTGGGGGCTCGGGAGCCCGTGAACGCCACCCTGTCCAGCTGTCTGTGCTCCTGGGCCCCACATGCCCAGAGGGGCCATCAGCAAAGGCCTGGGGTGGGAGTCAGAGACAGAACTGGGGTCCCCTGTGCTCCCACCCTCCCCGTGCGGTGGCTGTAATGGCTCTGCTTCCTTCTGCCATCAGCCCGCACAGCACAGCTTCAGGTAGGGGTGCGGACGTGCACGGAGCAACTTCCTAATAGTTCCGAAGCCTAGATGGGCTGCCTTAGGGAAGCAGTGAGCTTTCTGTGCTCACAGGTGTTCAAGACACCAAACAAGGCCAGGCATGGTGGCTCACGCTTGTAATCCTAGCACTCTGGGAGGCTGAGGCGGGTGGGTCGTTTGAGCTCAGGAGTTCAAGACCAGCCTGAGCAAGAGCAAGACCCTGTCTCTACAAAAAATAGAAAGAAATTAGCTGGACAACTAAAAATACATATATAGAAAAAATCAGCCAGGCATGGTGGCGCATGCCTGTAGTCCCAGTGACTCAGGAGGCTGAGGCAGAAGGATTGCTTAAGCCCAGGAGTTTGAGGTTGCTGTGAGCTAGGCTGACGCCACGGCACTCTAGCCCAGGCAACAGAGTGAGACTCTGTCTCAAAAAAAAAAAAAAAAGCTGCAAAAAATTAAATGAAAATGGATAAAAAAGCAAACCCTGAAGCAATCCTAACTGTATATCAAATTGATAACGTAACCACATAGAGAAAATAATTTTTTTTCTTTTTTTTCTTAGAAACAGGGTCTCCCTCTGTGGCCCAGGCTGGAGTGCAGTGGCACAATCATAGCTCACTGCAGCCTTGAAGTCCTGAGCTCAAGTGCTGCTTCTGCCTCAGCCTCCTGAGTAGCTGGGACTACAGGCACATGGGAACACACCCAGTTAATTTTTATTTTATTTTATTTTTTGTAGAGATGGGGTCTCGCTGTGTTGCTCAGGCTGGTCTCAAACTCCTAGGTTCAAGTGATCTGAAAGTGCTGGGATTACAGGAACCATACCACCTGGCTTAAAAATAATTTATTCAAGTATATTTTGAACACAATAGTCTGTATACCTTAGTGGGATATATTGTCAGGACAAAAAAAAATTTCAAAAAAATCTTGGATTTTCTTATTACAAATCTCTGCTGACTTCATAATAAGAACTCAGCTGGAACTCCTAAATTATAGTAAATACCAGGCCAATAGAATTCTTCCTGAAGTAGCCTGCTTAGATTCAGTTTCAGAATAATAACCTCATTCACAATAATTTATCAAGAAATATTCATGGCATGTAGTTCCAAGAAGAATTTTTTTACTACCCACTAGGTGGCAATGCTATGTAATCTAATTAAAAGAACTTGAATTTGAAAGACATTCATCTAACAACCTGTATTGATTGTTCTCACCTATTGAACAAACTAAGTTTCATTAATATCTATATAATGTTCTTCAGAATTCAGTCCATGTTGACAAATTACAAAAAAAAATTTTAATAAAAAAGAAAAATTGATCCTATTTCCTCACACAAGGACTATATTAAATCAAACTCAGAACCATTGGATTGGTAGGGACCTCCAGAAGTCAGCTAGTCCCTTTGCTTACCTCCAAACAGAATAACCCTCTTGCTCTATTATTTTTTCTCTACCTGGGAAAGAGGATATTTCTCAAAGTTCTATTCCAAAATTTAGCATAAAGTCAAGTGGTTTATCCATTCTTCATAAAGCAAACAATTTCTGAGTAATTGCCATTTGCCAGGTATTGAGCTAGGTATTGAGAGTATGATGGTGCTGTACACACAGTCTCAGGAGTTTGAGGTTGCAGTGAGCTATGATCGTGCACTACAATCTAGCCTGGGCAACAGAGCAAGACCCTGTCTCAAAAAAAAAAAAAAAGCCATAAGCATTTATCAAATGTCAAAAGTCAAGTAATTTAATAACTATGTGAAAGAGTCAATTACTTCATCAATAACAAGTTGCTGTTGGACTTTGTAAGAGAAGATTCAGTGACATGGTAGGTGCCCAGGCCACACTGCGGTGGGTCCCGAATAGAGCAGCAGGTGAACTTGTAGAGTCAGCAAGTGCAGAAAACTCTTCAAAGAAATCTGGCAGTGAAGAAGATAGGAAAACATTGAAACGTGCTCGTGAATGTTTAAATGCTGCTGGAAAGGAGCCAGTAGATAGGGAAAGGTCGAAGGTGGAGAGGGAGAGGCAGATGAGGCCATGGAGCAAGTGTGGCATTGGAGAAGGGGGGAGAGAGTGGACGCTAAAACCAGGTGGCCTGGAAGAGGCACCTAGAGGTGTGCTGAGCTTATTAGACACCCAGAGCAGATCATCTTTAACATATACCCCCCCCACTATATGACAAAATTATTTTCAGAAATAATCATGAAATGGAGCAAATAATAAAATTCCAGAATGTAAATGCAGAAAGTGACATTTTTTTCTGTTATTGAACTGTATACGTGTATTATGTGAGTAAAAAAATTGTAATAAAAAATTACAATATAGGAGATGGGCATGGTGGCTTACCCCTGTAATCACAGCACTTTCAGAGGCCAAGGCTGGAGGGTGGCTTGAAGCCAGGAGTTCGAGACCAGCCTGGGCAACATAGCGAGACCCGGTCTGTACAATAAATTTTTAAAAAATTAGCTGAATGTGGTTGTGTGGACCTGTAGTCCCAGCTACTTGGGAGGCTGAAGTGGGAGGATCGCTTGAACCCAGGAGTTCAAGTCTGCAGTGAGCTATGGTCATTAATTGCACTACAGCCTGGGTAAGAGATCAAGACCCCATCTATAGAAACAAACAAAATATTACAATATAAAAAAGGAAAAGAATATTGCATTAATAATTTTGTATTATACAAGAAGACACAATTTAGAGAAAAATACTACATCATACCAATGATGTTGAGACTGAGCAGGGACCCCTCTTAGAGGCCTACCTGGCCCCTCAAGCATGGAAATAAAGGAAAATATTGAGTCCCTATAGGGTAGTTCCAGGCATCTAGCTACTTTGAAAAGTGAATGGGAATAACAATGGCCCTCCAAGCAAGCCAGGGTCAGGAGATGTTTTGGATCCCTATGGAAACTAAAAGATGGCATTTTAGCATATGTTCTTGAGTTGTTTTTCAGAAACCCTCACCAGATGAAAAATGCAGATAAGGGGAAACTGAGGAAAGTCAGACATGCCTGTTTATACCCTCTTCCTCCTTAAAGGCCATTAGGCTTTCTTCCCTAAGGGTTAAACAGAACCAATGACCAGACTTGTTGTACTGCTGATTTCAATCAAGGGCCTAATGCTGCTCCTCCCTTTTCGTGGTTTCAGCACAACTGACCAGCATTCTTTCCTAATAAGAGACCACAGACCATGGAGTGGTTCTGGCAGGTCTACAAAGGATGCACAGTGAGGGTTTTCTCATCCTCCGCTTCACCTTTTAACATCAGAAGCCCAAAAACTCCACCCTCAGATCATGCTAACGCCTCCATTTTCTGAACATGGGTATCATAAAGTAGCACGAAGCTCAGTTGCACATGTGCGTGTTTCTCCTTTCATACCCATGACTCCTCCTATAGCTTGATAAATATGTATATTTGGCCACTCTGCTCAGCATGAATTCCTATTCCTATAGCCCCTCCCTTAAAGTACCTGTTTCTAGTTTCTGGCCTGAGGCTATGCTTCTCAGCCTGTGAGAATGGCCACCATGCAGGCTGCAACCCTTTAAGAGAAATAAAGCTCTCCTTTCAAAATGTATGAACTTCATCATTCTTCAGTTGATATATCATTGTTTATTTTGCATCTAATGTTTAAAATCAGAAATATAGAACCTCAGGGAATGGATACAGGAACTTCAACCAGAGTAAACTCAAAACATTCCATTAGAAAACTTACTCTCCAAACCAACTGTGTGGCTGAGACTGGGCATATTGGGGCAAACTATATAACAGAGTTCTCTGAATTACCTTTCATGGAGAATACAATGTTTATTAAAGGAGGAGTAATGAAAATGTACCAATTTCAAGCTTACATATTTATTACGAAAAACCAGTGACTGCTGCAATTGAGTCGAATTGACCAGCAAAAGAGTGTTTTTAGGCAGGAGTATTTTATCTGCCATCGTTTAGTATTGACAGCAATGGCTTTTATTATTGTTTAATTATGGAGATGGTTAAGATGGGACCGGCTAATCAGTTTTGTTTTGAAATCTCTACAGACAACACACTCCTCATTGCCTGCAGCTTGGGGTGGACTGCTCCAACCCTTCTCCCTCTGTAGGCCACTCGGGCTTCCATTGTGACAGAAAGAAAGGTGGAAAGGAAGTTTAGCAAGGGCAAGCTTGAAGCTGAGGCGGGTAGTAGGAGCAAGGTCATTCTGGTAAGAATGAGGGGAAGTTGGTGCTGGGTCACAACTGCAACTCAGAGTGCATTTACTAAGGCTTCTGTAGATTTTAAGAAGGCATGGGCAGGGCTAGGGAACCTGCAGCCTTACGGCCACATGTGGCCTTTTAGGTCCTTAAGTGAGGCCTTTTGACTGAATCCATATTTTACAGAACAAATCCTTTTATTAAAAGGGATGCAGCAGAGAAAGATGAAGCTTTTCTTGCCTCCTTCTGTGCCTAAACAAGAATAATCTTGAAATTAGATGGCCTCAGTCTCCCCACCTCTGGGAGCTGACCGGTCTTTTTGAGTCCCAGTACTTCTAAAACTGAGATTAACAAGAGGCTTCAGAGAACTGAGTGAGGCCAGGCTCATGCCTGTAATCCTAGTACTCTGGGAGGCTGAAGCCGGCAGATCATTTGAGCTCAGGAGTTCGAGACCAGCCTGAGCAAGAGTGGGGCCCCATCTCTACCGAAAATAGAAAGAAATTAATTGGACAACTAAAAATATATAGAAAAAATTAGCCGGGCATCGTGGCGCATGCCTGTAGTCCCAGCTACTCGGGAGACTGAGACAGAAGGATTGCTTGAGCCCAGGAGTTTGAGGTTGCTGTGAGCTAGGCTGATGCCATGGCACTCTAGCCCGGACAGAGTGAGACTCTGTCTCAAGAAAAAAAAAAGAACTGAGTGAATAATCTGAGTTTTGGAGGGCTCTTCTTTTCAGAGTTCCCCTAAGGATGTATGGTCAGCCAGTATTCACTATACCAAGCAACCGTACTGGGCCTGGCTTCCTTGACTCCTGGCTCGGGTAGTGGAGTAGGCTTCTGGCAAGTGGCGCAAACCACAGACATTTCACCTAGAAAGCTTTGTGGTTGGGACTGCTTTCCTCAGAAGGGTACAGGCTTGCCAAGAACAGGGAGTTCAGTGGAGTGTTTTTAAGTAGTAGAAATGGCTGCTGTGGGGAGGGAAAAAGAACCCAAAAGAACTACAGGATTAAGGGCTCAGTAGGGGGGTAGAAGGCAATTACAAAAGAAAAACTTTAGAATAAATAAGTTTAATACATACATTTCAGAGTCTATTTGAGCAAAGAATGATTCACAAATCAGGCAGCCCTTAGAACCAGAAGAGGTTCAGAGAACTCAGTGCTGCAACCTGGGCAGTGAGTTATAGAAAGAAAAAGGCTGAAGAAAGCAGAAACAAGGAACAAAAAGCAGATTGGGTGTTTCAAAATTACTTTCCTTATGAAGGTTAAAGTAGAGGGGACTTCCTTATCATGCCGGCTAAAACTGGCCTGTTGGGGATTCGGCTGTCTCTCTCGCTCTCCTGATTCCTCAGAAGATCAGGTAAACAGCTTGGCTTGGTGGTGTGGAACTTCAGCATAAGTGACTCCATTTTGGGTTGGTCTGTTGGACCTGGTGCAGGAGCTCAGTCCAAATCAATGGACTCCTGTAAATTTAATTGAACAACCACAAGTTCCTTTAACTGAAGGTTAGAGTAATTTTTTCCTATGATGACTTCAGTGGAGAGAGAAAGCAAATTGTTACTGTTCTCTAGATCAAGAGTTGGCAAAATTCTTTTTGTAAAGGGCCAGATTGTAAATATTTTAGTCTTTCTCTATTGCATACTCTTTGTTCCTTTATTTGTTACAAGCCTTAAAAATATATAAAAACTAATTTGCAGTCATAACATATAACCAAAATGTTTGTACCCCCATAATATCTTGAAACAAAAAAAAAAAAGAGAGAAAGAAATATATAAAAACTGAGGGGGGAGGAGAGGATGAGTAAATTCATACCTAACAGTGTAGTGCCAGCTGTCTGGGGGATGGGCATGCTTGCAGATCTGACTCGGGCAGTGCAAATCAATTTATGTAACCAGAGCGTTTGTGCCCCTGTAATATTCTGAAATAAAAATTAAAAACCATTCTTAGCTCCCAGACAGTACAAAAACAGGCCTTGAGGGAGGGCGTGATGGCTCATGCCCATAATGCTAGCACTCTGGGAGGCCGAGACAGGAGGATCGTTTGAGGTCAGGAGTTCGAGACCAGCCTGAGCAAGAGCGAACTGTCTCTACTAAAAATAGAAAGAAATTAGCCAGGCATGGCGGCAAACGCCTGTAGTCCCAGCTACTTGCACTCTAGCCTTAGGCAACAGGGTGAGGCTTTGTCTCAAAAAAAAAACAGGCCTTGGCCAGATTTGACCTGAGGGCTATATTTTGCCAGTCTTTACTCTGAATAGTTAACATATTCTTAAATTGAAGAGAAATCACAAGGAATCAATCCATTAGAGATAGTGAAGTTTCTACCATTTCAAGAAAGCGTATTTTCTTGAGAAAGACGGAGTAAATAATTTAGAAATGGGTATGTGACAGAATGATTTTCTTCCTGCCTGAATGAAGAGAGAGTTCTAGTGGCAGGCAAGGTATATTTAGAACTAAGACAGGTACCCTCAGATGAAAGGAGAATTAGGGGAGGTTGCATGATTTCTTATTTGTGTTATACATCTGATCAATGCATTTTTTTCTTTCAGGGATATATGGGTTAGATATGAAGAAGATCTTTGGAAAATAGATAGAAAAAAAATTCAGTGAAAAGAAGCAAAATATATCCCATGACCTAGGACTCCAAAATTGCTTAAGAAAATTAGAAAAACAAGTTTCAGTCTAAACTGTAAATAATCTCAATAAGAATGAAAAACGAGAGGCATTTAAAGAAACCAGAATGAGCACAAAGTTTTCTTAGTTCAGAATTTTAAAAGGTTTATATAACAAATGAAAGAGGGAGTACTTTCCCCAAAATGAGTGTGACATTAGCAAAAGCCTACAGGAACAGTGTTTGAAAAGATAAAACCAAGAACAAACTGAAAGTTAGATCCTCCTCCTTAAAAGCTGAAGGTTTTTGTTAGAAGTAATGGGATTGAGTGCAGTTTGTTATGAGGGCTGGGTCAGGACCAGCTGCATAATTTGCAGAACCCAGTGCAAAATGAAAATTTGAGTCCCCTTAAAAATATATATATTAATAATTCCATGATGGTGACAGTGAGGCCCTCCTGAGCAAGAGTTTAGGTTGCATGCTTATGAAGCAGGCCCTGGCATGAGGACTCGAGAATGCCCAAATCCTGCCTCTGTCCAGCCACCTCCTCTCCCTTTGAGGTTCCAGAGGGAAATGCCCAAGTACAACAGCATGTAAGATACCATAGCGGGTACCCCTTTTTTTTAAGTGAATTCCTGTAACTGCCTCTTCAGGGCTCCCTGGTACAAAATTTAGGCTCAAGACATAGGGTCTTTCTGCTTAGCAGAACTAAGAATGCCTGAAGTTTTATGTAAATAGAGGAGAGAAAAAAGAGCAAATGGTTGATCTGCCAGAGGGCACCAGCCATGCTAAGAGAAATAGAAGAGGAAAGTACACTCTAGGGACCTCTCCCCTTAGCAGAAATATCCCACTCAGCTATTTTAGAATCTAATCAGATTAGTAGCACTTTCTCTGGGAGGGGAATAAGGCTGGAGGTTAGAAAGGAAGACTTCTCCTTGTCCCCTATTCCCATCCCGAAGGAAAGGGCATTTAAAACTACACTTGAATTTTAAAACAAACAAACAGACAGAAAAAATAGCAGCCGGGCTGCGGTGTGTTGTGCAGGTAGTCCCAGCTACTGGGGAGGCTGAGGTATCACCTGAGCCCAGGAGTTCAAGGCTGCCGTGAACTATGATTATGCCACTCCACTGCAGTCTGGGCGACAGAGCAAGACCCTGTCTCAAAAAAAATTTTAAATTTAAAAAAAACCAAAACGCTAAGAGAGTATTCTCTGTTTCTTTGATGGAGTTAGCATAAATGCTAAGAGATAAGGATGAGCAAGGAAAGTGACCAATTATTTTTCTTTATCCTTTTTGTAATGCAATATTTAGCAATCTGCAAAGTTTTAAGAAAGAAAAAAATTGAAACCCAATAAGAGTATTATGAACATCAGATAATAAAGCAGATGCTTTCAATTAATTTAAGTGTCTCTCGGGAGGCTGCGAGTTCCGTTTCTAGTCGTCTCTGATTCCGCGGAGCAGATACCATGAGCAAAGCTCACCCTCTGGAGTTGAAAAATGAAATTAAATGGTGGCAGACATGTCCAAGGAATATTATGGGGATTTGATCCCTTTATGAATCTTGTGATAGATGAATGTGTGGAGATGGCAACTAGTGGGCAACAGAACAATATTGGGATGCTGGCAATATGAGGAAATAGTATCATCATGTTAGAAGCCTTGGAATGAGTATAAATAATGGCTGTTTAGCAGAGAAATCCATGTCCCCTCTCCAAAGGGCCTGTTTTACTATGATGTCAAAATCAGGTCATGTACATTTTCATATTAAACTTTTTGTTAAATAAACTTTTGTAATACTAAAAAAAAATAAAATAAAATAAAGTAATTTAAGTGTCTAGAAGTAGACACAATACATCCCAAGGATGTACATCCCTAAAGAAATAGGTAAATACACTTGAAGTCACCATAATTACTCTTTGAGAAATCATAGGACACATGAAGAGAAACCAAAAGACTGGGAGGAGAAACTCAAATTTTCTTTCTTTTTTTTTTTTAAGAGAGAGGGTTGCCCTCTGTCTCCCAGGGTGGAATGCAGTGGTGAGATCATAGTTCATTGTAACCTCAAACTCCCGAGCTCTAGTGATCCTCCTGCCTCAGTCTCCTCAGTGGCTGAGACTACAGGTGCATGCCACCATGATCTGGTAATTTCTTTTTTAAAGCCAATCAAATTTAGCATTGGGGAGTTGTATACCAACTTTAGTGACACTAATGTTAATAAGTTCTGATAACTCACTGCCATTGGACTAATGTTAATAAATTCTAATAATCCACTGCCATCAGACTGGCCACGACCTGGTAATTTTTAAAGTTTTTGTAGAGACAGGGGTCGGGGGGCGGGGATCTCATTATGTTACCCAGCTTGGTCTTGAACTTCTGTCCTCAAGCGATCCTCCCACCTTGGCTTCCCAAAGTGCTGGGATTATAGGCCTGAGCTACCGCACTCAGCCCTCAAAACTTTTAAAAAGAGGAGAAAGTTTAATTCTCAAAATTAAACTAGTAAATTTGAAATTGGCTGTTAGTGAATTGTGAACAAACGCCACTACACAAGAAGTTTGCAAGGACTTACGTAAGAATGAGATGATGATAAAAGCCACCATATGTGTTCTATAAACAAGTCCTTTCTATAAGACTCTATAAGTCCTTTCTATAAGATGGGGAGGCACAGTTATGGTGGCAAATCAAGAGAATACAGAAGAAATAATTCCAGCAAAATGATGAGCAAAACCTAGCATTCAGTCCTTGGGGACAAGATGAAGCAATAGTGGTAGATGACTCAGCAATTTGAACAATCCAAACAGTGCTGATGAATTAATAAATCAGGGTCAACTTGTCCAGGAGTCTCTGCGGCATCTCACAAAGCTCTGCCTTATCACTGTCCTCTTTGGTAACTTTATCAGTAATTTACCTGCTAGCACAGAGGCTTTCTTATCAAGTTCAAAGATTACCCCAAAGATTACCCCAAACTAGAAGGGATAGTTAACACAATGACTTCACTAAAGATTCACAACCATCTCCACAGGTTGTAATACCTATCTCAAGGTTGACATTTTGACTAAAATAAAGAGATGTTTTTATAGTAAAACCAAACTTTTTACAAAAAGAGGAAGGTGGTGGCCAGGCTTGGTAACAACTCAAAACAAACAGAACATTTAGAAGTTTTGATTGATTATGCACTAAAATGAATCAACTCTAAAATGTAGCTGTTGAAAAAGTTAATACTGCTTTGGACAAAATATCAGCAACAACAGTAATCGTTATTGAGAGGGAATTATGAGCACTGGCTCTGCAGTTGGACTGGCTGAGTGACATTGAACGAATACCTTAACCTCTTTGTGACCATATTACTCCATTTTTAAAATGGAGGGTAAGTAATACCTACTTCACTGAGTTCTTTTGAATATTCTATGAGATAATACATATAAAACATTTAGAACAATGCTCAATTAATGTTAGCTGTTATTGTTCTGCTCTGGGCACTTTATACACATTTGCATGTGTATGAGTGTGACTTTTTATTTAATTACATGTATGTATTAAGAAATAATACACATTAAACATCAAAACAGTACTCAAAGGTATACACTGAAAAATTCTCCCTTATCAGTCCTACTACCAAGAGATTAAATTAAAAAGTACCTTTCATTTTTCTGTACAAGTGGGTTCATAGAATGCATAATGCTTAGCACCTTTGCTTTTCCTCTCCACATTCTGTGTATCTTAGAGACTTTTCCATATCAGTATATATAGATCTATTCCATTCTCTCCCCCCACCCACCTCTTTAGAGATGTGGTCTTGCTATGATGCTCAGGCTTGTCTTGAACTTTTGGGCTCAAGAGATTCTTCTGCCTCAGCCTCCTAAGTAGCTGGGATAACAGGCACCTGCCACTATGCTGGCCTATTCCATTCTTTTTTTTTTTTTTTTTTTTGAGACAAAGTCTCACCATGTTGCCTGGGCTAGAGTGCTGTGGCTGTGGTGTGAGCCTAGCTCACAGCAACCTCAAACTCCTGGGCTCAAGTGATCCTCCTCCCTCAGCCTCCCCAGTAACTGGGACTATAGGCGCATACCACCATGCCCAGCTAATTTTTTCTATTTTTAGTAGAGACAGAGTCTCACTCTTGCTCAAGCTGGTCTCAAACTCCTGACCTCAAGCGATCCTCCCGTCTTGGGCTCCCAGAGTGCTAGGACTATAGGCACGAGCCAATGTGCCTGACCTATTCCATTCTTTTTTAAACTGCAGTATTCCATTATATAGATGTGCATAATGTATTTACTCGTGCCCAACTAGTGTCCTTTAGGTTTGTATTCAGTCTTTTGTTTTCACAGACAAGCCACTGTGAACTTCCTTATATCTCAGACACTGGGGTCAGATTGGGTTTAAGTCCCTGTGCTATCACTTATTAACTCTGTGACAGTGGGGAAATGTCTTTTGCCGACCATAACTGCCTCAACTGTAAAATGCGGATAATAATAGTACCAAACTCATAGGGTTCTTGTGAGGATTAAATGTAAAGTACCTTGTTTGGTGCTCATATATAGTATGCTCTCAATAAATATAAAATACTCCTATTTTTTATTTTCGAACTTTATATGTATTAGAGTTTATCTGTAGGGTGAATTCTTAGAAGCGGAATTGCTAGATTCAAGGATGTTCATCTAAAATTGATAATGGTAAATTGTCCTCTGTGTTGGATCACCTGTTTGCTCCTCTAGGTCTGCACTCTACTTGTCCCCAGTTCTGTACCCCAGGAGGCTGACCTCTGTGACACCTTATCACCCCACGTCTTTGCCCACCGGTGTCCAATCATGATCCCTCTGAGAGATGGGAGGGCAGGAGGAAGGAGCCCCAGGCCTCTCTAGGGCAGAGGCTACATTCCTTTACCAGAAGCCGGCTCCTGCTGGGCAGTTGCTCCCCATTGGCCTGACTCTCACCAAGTTTCAGTAAACCTTCTCTCCTCTGCCCAGTCTGGTCTGGTGGTAACTACTTCCTGCAGTGGCTTGCCCTTGAGCACTTCACCAACCCTGCAGGTTCCCTTAACCATGAGCACACCTCTATAAATAATCCTTTCGTTAAACTTCCTTCAGTTACCGTTTCAACATGCCACCTGCCTGGTACACGATCCAATTCACACTCCCACTGATTTGCTATGAGAATACCTGTTCTCCCATACTGTTGCTGATATTGTCATGTCAGATGTTTTTAAGATTTTACCTAAAATTCTCCTTCGATTCTTTATTTTTTCTAGGTACCAGTGCGATTATTTATCTTTTCTTACAGTGTTTCCTGTTAAACTTTATTTCTTAAAGGCATTTGTATAAGTAAAGATGTACATTATTATTTCCTCTATACTGTATTAGTTCAATTAAGAATATCAGAAAACTCAATCAAAATAATGTTAAGAATTACAGGAGACTTTCTCCTGGATCTGGTTTGGTATTTGTCAAAAAAAAAAAAAAAATTACTGGAGACTTTTAAAACTTTACCCCAACATACTACATGCCACTAAGGAATCATTTTATTAAGTGTGATGATGACATTGTAGCCATGTCTGTACTTTTATTTTTATTTTTTAAGACAAAATCTCACTCTATTGCCTAGGCTGGAGTACAGTGGCATGATCATAGCTCACAGCAACCTCAAACTCCTGGGCTCACGGGATCCTCACTCTTCAGCCTCCCAAGTAGCTGGGACTATAAGTGTGTGCCATTGTTCCCAGCTAATTTTATTTATTTATTTTCTATGTCCAAGTCATCAAGCAGTATCTTGGGTTTTTTTGTTGTTGTTGTTTGTTGGTTTGTTTTTGGAGACAGGGTCTCACTCTTACTCAGGCTGGTCTCAAACTTCCGCCCTCAAGCAATCCTCCCACCTCGGCCTCCCAGAGTGCTAGGATTACAGGTGTGAGCCACTGTGCCCAGC
Organism: Lepilemur ruficaudatus; assembly: GCA_963574885.1. Lineage (NCBI taxonomy): Eukaryota > Metazoa > Chordata > Mammalia > Primates > Lepilemuridae > Lepilemur > Lepilemur ruficaudatus. Next base: position 2,245 of record CAUYRT010070397.1, on the reverse strand, counting down.
CTTGTATCTTTTTTTTAGAGACAGTTTTTTTTATGTTGCCCAGGCTGGAAGTGGCCATTTATAAAAAAGAAAGAAAAAAAAATACCTTATCTTTAGAGATAGTCTCTAAAATACTTATAAGTGAAATAATATGATATCTTAGATTTACTTCAAAATATTCCAGAAAAATAAAAAAATAGAATGTGGGGAGTACATGGAACATGATTGGGAAAATGGAGATAGTTGTTGGAAGTAGATGACAAGTACGTAATGTTCGTTTTTACCCACTCTTCCCCTTTCCATACCCATTCATTATCTCTGCTCTTGTGTTTTAAAAGTTCCAAAATAAGAAGTAAACCAACAAACACACAAACACAGAGACAACTAAAAAAATCAAGTTGAGGAGAGGAATGGCCAGTGAGCTCCCCAGCTGAGGTGCTCACCCCAACCCTGACTCAGGTGGCATCAAGGTGACCCTGGTCTTCAAAAACTACAGGAAGCCACCACAGCTCTCCACATTCTGGAGTGGAGACACACAACAGCAAATCATCAGGGAGACTTTCCATTTAGTATCTAAGAGAGACGAAAATGTAATTTTCTGGAAGGTGGATTGTTATTTGGAGGATATGGCAACAAACTGATTTCTAGACATTATGCAACATCATATTTTCTCTGTATGAATTCTTCAAAAAATGAACTTAGTATTTTAGATCTAATTCAAATATTTGTGGCAACATTAGGCAACTGTCTTCGAAAATGTTTGTGAACTGGATTTAATTTTCTGTGTAGATGAGGCTCACAATATTCTTGCAGAAATGGTGATGGGGGGAATGATATTGGAACCAATAAGAGTGAAACGGTTATACAAATTAAACTGGAGAAATTTGGGGCTATAAAGAATAAAATATATAAAGAATATAAATCTTCCTGAGATTCCAAGAGACATAAACATTGGTGAAATCAGTATACTTAAGTCCAGGTACTGTATAGAAGTTGTGTAAACTGCTATGTGAAGTTCAGTGTTGCTTTTCTTGCTCAGTGATTTCAAAGAAATTGAGTAGTTCCAGTGTGATTTTTGCTTCTACATTGCATTCCTATGGCCACTGAAGGCATGTCTCCTCGTGTGTTGGCTACTACAGTATTTTCAAAAGTGTTTGAGATATTTCTTTAATTATGTACAATCCAAAATATTGGTGTTTCGTATGGATTACAAGTGCAGCATTCCTTAATTCTTTGTTGTTTGTTACAACTATCATTTAAAGAACCAAGTGTGGATTACATGAAAATATTATGACCTTTTCCCCTTAATTTAAATAAACTCCAAGGTAACTGGGGGAAAAAAATTAAAGTAGAACAATTTCTGAAAGTCCATACCACATCATTATCTACAGTCCATTAGGTATGTATATGAACAAAACTTAATCATAACTTTTTCATTATAATTTTATGTTCACATTATATTTGGATATCTCACAAAAGAAAAATTTCAAACATATATGGCTGGTCCACAGATTTCTCACATTCTTTTTATTTTGAAAACTTTTTTATTGGCTGCTAAACTAACTTTATTCTTTTGAGCTTTTGTCTTTTTCAAAAAAATGTCCCTTTGAATTGGAGAATTTGACAGTCGATGTTTTGTTGGTTGGAAAGAGCCTAAAGCAACATAAAGTAATTGTCTTTTCATTAAAAGAGTTCAGAAGTACATTTGATGATCTCTATCACCTACTAAAAAATATTCATTTCTTCCTGGAATAATTTTGAAATAAAAAGGTGCAAAACAATCTAAAAGCTAATGACATACAATCAATCCTGAATAGGAAGACTATAATACTGTTGTTGGGCTACTGCTTCTTTGATTTCTTTATTCCGTCTCAACTTTCCCCCCCTATTATCTGACAAAACTGACAGATGCTAACTTGAGGGATTCAGAACTTCTGGGAGAGTGGAAACCAGCCTGGAAATCCTGTGTAGTTTTGAGACTCTTGTGACAATTTAGGATTGTGTGGACACTCACAAAATGAAAATAGTTCGACAGTGAGATTCACCTTTTTAGACCAAGATCTATGTTGTACTGTTCTGCATGAAAGACAACCAGAGGGCCTGGCGCGGTGGCTCACTCCTGTAATCCTAGCACTCTGGGAGGCCGAGGCAGGTGGATTGCTCAAGGTCAGGAGTTCAAAACCAGCCTGAGCAAGAGCGAGACCCTGTCTCTACTTAAAATAGAAAGAAATTAATTGGCCAACTAAAAATATATAGAAAAAATTAA
>CAUYRT010070396.1:0-18069 GCA_963574885.1 Lepilemur ruficaudatus | reverse complement strand
GAAGTAGCCACTATAATTTATTAAGGTATTTATAGATTGTCAAACAATATTATTTTCTACAGTATGCCTGAATTTACCTGTTACTTTAAGGAATTTGTAGTCTTCAACCACATTTGAGTTGACATTTTTCATGTCTCCAGCAAACTGTCAAATGAGAGGATGTGCTTGCTGAGCTTCCCATCATGCTCAGCAATTGTCCTGCAAATGCTGATGACTTGATAGTTCAGGACGTCCCTGCTCTCCCTCTCCAGATATATAAATAGCAATGCCCAGGCCCCACTGCCAGCTATTCTCTTTAGTAAATCAAGGATAAGGCCTTGATATCAGCATTTTCTAACCCCCCACCCCCACAACACACACATATATATATACATCTCTTCTTAGTATATAGGCAGGCTTGAATACTATTGTTTTTTAAAACCATTATGATTTAAAGGTTAAATAATCCAAGTGAATATTCAATTGGTTATCTATGAGAGGAAGATTTAAGTATTTCTGGTGTCAAATGGCCATGCTGGTCTTCCACACCCTGCACCATCTCCTCTTCGCTTTCCAAAATTCATGAGCTAGGACTAAAGTGGAAGAATGGCCATAATTAGGAGCATAAAGCTCCACACCACCATGCCTCACTTTGCTAAGTTTTGTAAATGAGTCTTCACTCCAGGAAAAGCATTCAAAATGAGCCATTACTGAGGGCCAGTGTTGTTTGGCATAGGGGCTGTTGAAGACTGGGACTCACATAGAGAATAATGCCTCACCAGAAGAGTTTAAATTGAGACTTGTGCTCATTGTTCCATGCATGACAGGCTTTCCTGCTGCTAAGAGCAGCCCACACTCTGGATAACCTCTGGGAATGCATCTGCCTTTGAAAGGAGAGTGCTCCATCATGACAAAGGCCACCTCCTTCTTCACTTCCAAGTGCTCTGAAATCCATAAGAAAGGACCTTCCCAGCATGGAAGTCTGTCCTTTCCCCCTTCCCTTCTCTCCAGTATATGTGTTTGTCTACTGAGATGGCAATATCTGTACTGTGGGATTACACAGTGCTAAGTTGAAGATCACAGTCATAAATCATGTCCAGAAATAATCTGGAAACACACTTTGATAATGTTTTTGTTCTGCTTAATCATAGACTCTGGATACAATTCTATCTCCTAGAGAAGTAACCAAACCAAGTCCATGCCCCACCTCACATCACTACTGGTTCCAACATTACTCTTTTCTACCCACCACCACCACCACCAGAGCTTATTAACCTTTGAAAGCTCATAGCCCTGAGAAAGTGAAATTAACATTTAATGTAGACATGTAAGTGGCTTCATACAATGCTGCAGGGGAAAAATGGGTAACACTTTACACAGTGGGATACAAATTTGTCTATGTTAAAAATTGCTGTTATGGGCTGCATTGTGTCCCTCCCCCAAATTTTTATGTTGAAGTCCTAACACCCAATACCTCAAAATGTGATTGTATTTGGAAATAGGCTTAAAGCAGCAATTAAGGTCAACTAAGGTCATTGGGGTGGGCCCTAATCCAGTCTGACTGGAGTCCTTACAAGAAGGAGAGAATAGGACACAGACACAACAGAGGGAGATCAAGTGAAAACACGGACAGGAGAGGACGGCCATCTGCAAACCAACGAGAGAGCTCTCAGGAGAACCAACATCTTGATCTTGGGCGTCTAACCTGCAAAATCATGAGAAAATAGATTTCCCTTGCTTTAGAGGCACTCAATCTGCAGTCTTTGCAAACTAGTGCACTTGCCTTTTCATCACCCACATTTTTTCACATCCTGATGTCTTTCCTAAACATCCATTCCTTTCAAATAACAGGACTCTGATTTGGCCAGCATGCAAAATGAGATTTTTTTACAATGCAGTTTTAAAGAAAATGGATATAGTCTGTTTCACTTGGGGCTTCTAAAAGTTGTTAGGCCCTGAGGAAGGTTAACTTTGGGGACCCAGTCATGGAGCATGAGCTCTTAATTATAAATCTTTAGTTATAGATTACTTTCCTTTCTTATTTTCTTGTTCCCAGTTCAGTTCTTAGCACCTAAGATAAAAGACCCCTTGACTGAGATTTAAAAAAAAAAACAAAAACTTGACTTTTACATCCTTAATGTGGAATGTTGTATGCCCTTCCCAAAGAAGAAACACTTCCTATAACCAATCAAATTGCTGTAACTATGCATTAACTTTGTGTGGAAAATGTTGAAGTCCTGTTAAGCTTCCCCAGAGCTTGCCAATATAAACAACACTCAAACATCTCCACTTTGGAGAATTGACCTCATCTTTTTGGAGCCTGTGTCCTCCCAGGTAACAATTCTCAAACTTTGTGCTCAAATAAAATCATTATTTAATCATATTACCTGAATCTTATTATTAAGGTTGACACTCTCTTCTCACAAATTTGTTCTGTCTAGGATGAGCAAGAAGAAGAGACAGGAGAAGAAATAAATAAACTTGAATTAAAGAAGAAAAAATAAAAAGATTTTTTAAAAAGGAGAATAAGAAAAAAGGAGGCAGAGTTGCAAGAGAAAAAGAAAAGCAAAGGCATAAGAGATGGTTTAATAAGTAAAAAGTAAAAAGCACAAGGATCAAATGATTTAAGATTATAATAAGAGATCCCAGCATGGGTATGAGATGAATATCAATTTAAATATCAATTATTAGGCTGAATGCACTGAGTACATTCATTGAAATCATTGAAACAAAACTAAATTTAATCAATGATTTTTTGAGCATGCACAGTGGTGTATGCCTTCGATGTTCTCAACACAAAGAAAGGATAAATGTTTGAGGTGATGGAGATCTTAGTTACTCTGATTTGATCATTGCATATTGTATACATGTACCAAAATATCACCCTATACCCCCATAAATATGTGCAATTATTATGTGTCAACAAAACAAAGAGATATTAGACTAGTCTATATTGGGAGACATTCTATAAAATAATTGGCCTAGTTTATTATTTTTATAAAAGTACACTGTAATAAAGGAAAAACTCACCAACAACAAAACATTTTTAAAAACAAAAGGATAATGAAAGAGGGCTCTGAGAGTGCTTCTCCCTCCATAACCACTTCTGACAGACAAGAGTAACCTCATCCTCCTCCCATTATAGCCTCTAGAATTTTCTGTCAACCCAGGGAAAAAGGCAGGGCCAGAGAGTGGTAAGTAGGACAGGCAGAGAGGTTGGGAGGCCCAGTGTGAATGAAGAATTATCAAATTGAGATTTCCACCACCTCCCATCTTCAGATGAAACATTTCCTAAGACTTTGAGTTCTAAACATACAGCAAAATATCATTAATATTTCTTGTACTTAGATATTTTCAGCTTTTTAATTCATGGAAAGCAAAAATATTTTTTTCAAAACCAAGGAGCTGCCTATTGTACAGACCACCACATTTACTAACAGGATATTATTAATACTGGCAGTATTGCTGCCATAATCAGATCAGAGAACAATATCTCCACAGGAATCACTTTTAGTCATTCAGGCAGGATCTTTTTCTGACCATGTCATTGTTTTTCTCCTGGATTTTACAAAAGTAAAATTTGATAAGTTACAATGGAAATAAGCGAGGTTTTCCTTTCCTTCCTTTTTATTCTTATTCTTTTTTTCCCAGTTAAATCTGTTGCCTATTCAGCAGAAATGGACTTCAGTTCTTTCTCTAGTTCAAAGACTCTTATTCAAATGGTTTAGTTGGGCCACTAGGCTGGCACCGATCCCTTGCTGATATGTCTTTTAAATATATGAATCAGAGGAAGATGCTGCCCACAGAGCTCAAGTCCTGGGCAGGCTAATAGGTAGTAGAGAAGTTGTTATCATGTCGAAAGTGTTACTACTACGTTGAAATATAGGAAATTCTGCATTCACTCCACAGAAAAGTTGGACTGTTGTGATTTTTCTTTTGTGCTTTTCAAGAGGCAGATGGAAAGGACTAAGCAGTACTTAACAATTTGATTTTGCCATGGATCTGAATGGAAAATTAAAATGGAAAATTAAAATCTGTGTTGAACCACCAATATTTAAAAAATAACATCAACAGAGTAAAATATTTCCCCTGGCCAGAGGCCTCCTCATACCATAGAAATATTAGGTAGTATCAAAGCAAGCCAACTTTTATAGTCATCAATATAAATGTCTAAAAACTAAGTTCTATAGCAACTTGAACCAGCTGAGGTTAAGAAACCAACTTATGCAACTGATCAAGCAGAACAGGCTATCAGCCCTAATGAAGAAAACTAATTATGGAAGATAATATCTGTGTAAGACTCAGTGGAGTCTTCAATCAGGTCAGCTGACTCAGACACGGTAACTTGTGACTCATCCCTGGAAAACTGCTTAGAGGCAAAAAGTTTCTGAGAGGGCACTAGAGGGACCAAGGCAAGGCGGCCTAAGAGATAATCTCAGGAAGATGGAAAACAATGGAACACATGTCATATATATTTAAATTCAGTAAATATTCTCCATTTATGCCTGTTGATCTGTGTAGTAACAGGAGCTCTCATCTTTACTACTGAATGGGGATGGGAATTCAGGCTTGTACCGCTAATGCCGTACTGGTTCAAGGAGGCAGGGGTGCCTTTGCTAATGCCCCACATGGTCACCAATGACTCATCTCCTCATCTCCAAGTGACCTTGTCACTATAGGATGGTAGTGAAAGCCTTGACTTTCCACGAAGCCTCCTGTGACATGACCTCAGCAGGGAAGAGAAAGAATGCCTCGTTACCACTGGGGTAGGATGCAATTCCAGTCTCCCCCCAGGTTCCTACTGACGCTGGGGGCATGGAGTGGGGCGACATGCTTTGTTATTGTCCAGCTAATTGAAAGTCTCAGCTCCCCACAGCTCCCACTCAGCGTTCTCTGATGCTGTTCCTGCAGGGAAATGGGGAGTTGGATGCCCCCCTACAGCCTGGGGAGGGGGCAGTCTAGGTCTAAGCAGCCTTAACTTGTGGAAAAGGAGGTTAAGCCACAGTTGTTCCCCACCCTCCTTTCACCCACTGTGGTGTTTGACGGAAAAAAAGTAGAGAAGTCACTATCTAAAATTTGTCTGTTTTGCTAGGCTGCTTCTTTTCTGGCCCTTCAGCTAAGGAGAGCAGGCTTTTCACTGAGGCTGTTGCTGTTGTTGCCTTCACTCACTTTTTGGTGTTTTTGTGTTGCTAGCTTCTCCAGCACTCAGTCTTGATATCTGAGGGGAAAGAGAAACCTAGGAACTCACTGCTGTGTCATTTCTCAGGTACTGAGGTCCCTCGCTCATCTGTCTCCTCTCCAACTTTCATAGTCTTCTAATGTTTCGGTTTTTTAGAAATATAACATTCAGAGTTTTTAGCTGTGCTTAGCCAGAGGGTTAGGGAGGAGTAAATCTCCTCTGTCTTTCTGGCAATAGACGTCCCAGGTTTTCATTTTCAATAATAAGAAAAATTTTTTTAAAAATCTAGAAATAAAAATACACAGAAACGAAGTAGGTAAGATTCTTATGAACCACATTTTAAAATTTTACTGGAGAAAATAAAGAAGAGTAAAGGTTTTTATATACAACATTTCAGTATTATAGTAAGTAAAATTCTCACTAAATATATATTCAATGCAATCACAAGGAGCATTCCAAATGGGACTCTTTATAATAAACCCTTACATTTCCCAATCCCGGAGGGAATAACAAGTGAGGGACAGCGTTACTAAAGGTTGACACCCAGTCTCTAGACCTAAATTGCCTGAGTTTGCAACCCAGACCACTTTGTAAGAAGAATTTATCAAGAAATGTAGCCCAGAAATTGCCAAGTTAGAAAACAAAACTCTCTCTTATCTAGCCTCTTCAGCCAGTAATGTTTTAAATTAATATAAATCCAAGAGCTATAGGCATGATCGCACATTTTGTTAAGATTTATAAGTGAAAAAAAATCAAAATGTCACCTGATACATTCTATTAGCTGGACAAAAAGCACTTCTAGAAATCTTAAGGACATGGACCCAGAGATGATTCTTGATATGCCTACAGCAAATAAGAGGAGAGAGAGAGAGGCGTGCCTTGAAAATAATTGGGCTTATTGACTGGAATCAAATATGCATAGATTAGCCAGAGTTTTTGAGAAGCCTATATTTATCAAAGCGATTTCCAGCTAGACTAAAGTGGACTGAGAAATTTCAATGTATAAAAAGACCAGTACAGTAGGTTATGAACTTGCTAAAAGCAAAAGCAAAAAAATCTACTGCTAAAAAGGACATATTCCCCAATGCTTATTTTCAGAAATGGCTGAGGAGGAGGATGGAAAAGGAAGGATCCTCTAGAGGGTGGAATTGAGCTCCATAGGAAAAAAAGGGGGTGGGGTACATTCTAAGGAACTGAAATGGGGCCTAATCAAAGAGCATTCCATACCCCAGAGTAGGGGAACCTATCAGCACTTTCTCAAAGCGTTTCAGAATTGTAATGGATGAGGGAAACCCGTGTACCTACTATTCTTCCCCTTTGCAAATGCAGGTATTTATTGCATTATCCTATTTCTGTTCCATCATTGTATGTTGACTATTTGGGAGGGCAGTTTTTTCAGTTCATATATTGTCAAATTAGAAGGAGTGACATTCGAACCTGATATCCTGGACTTTAAGCCTGATGCTGTGATTGGGTAGAATTTTGAAGGTCTTGGGATAGGGGTGAGTATACTTTGTGTATGAGAAGGACACAAAGCATCGAGGCTAAGAGAGCAGATCATTGTGTCTTGCACTGTCAACTTCAATTCTCTGCACTTCCTCTATCCATACCCTTAACTATGTAATTTTTCACTCCTTTCCCAGCCTTTGACTTTGATTTTGCCACATGATTTGCTTTGGCCAATGGGTTTTCAATAGACATGACTCAAACAGGAGCTTGCAATGTCTTCATGCAGTGGGAAGTATTGCCTCTTGTGCCTCTGCCATTGCCATGAGAAGAACATGTCCCTTGTCCACTGGTCCAAAGACAATGAGAAACATGAAGATTATTTACCTCTACTATGAACCAAAAAGAACCATCCATTTATGTATATTTTGCTTTTAAGAACCCAGTTATCAATGAATTATATAGTAGGATAAAGAAGAGATAGTCCTGCCTAAGACTGAGGAGAGAACGTAAAGAAAATGATTACTTTAACACTTAAAACCAATGGAAATTACAGCTTACTATGATAAGTGCAAATGATTTACTCTCAGAACTGCATACTAGGAAATAGCAGACAGGGGAATTGGGTAAGCACGGTTTTATAAATCTATCCAGTTCCTCATAGGTGATTTCCCAGGTTTTGCCTGTTTACACAAGAGTTCTTATGTCCCCAACCACTTAATCCTGAACTTCCTGCAAAATTACCTTATATAGTTGAAAAAATTGATGTTAGCAAGTCACATACAAGAATCCAACATTTAGTTTCCAAATATGCTTTCTGACAACCCCATCAGTACCATCTTGCAAATCTTCCACAGGTTTATAAAAACATTGCAATTTTATAAGGAATTTATGATCTGTAAGGATTGAGCATAGCAGACTTTACCTGGACCTACCATAGGAGACTTACCTTGTGTTTATAGCTCACCAGCAAACAATCTCCCAAATGAATAAATAAATGAACACCCTTATTCATTCCTCATATTTGTATACTTTTTCCCTTGTAATGAATATCAGCCCTCCTGTGGGTCTTGCACAATTCTTGTATCAAAAATAAGTATCTTTGTGGACTAAATCATGTATAAATGTAAGTAAATGGGCTATAGTTCATCTTGATACCCAGTAGCTATGGACACCTAGGGCACTATTCCAGTGACTTATTTGTGATGTTGCTCTACACATACATTGATTGTATGTGCACATTTTTCAAATGTAATTTGGTTTCTCTGCTTGAGAATAATGTGAAATGAAGAATAACTCAAAGACTGTCCTTTCTTTGACTCCTTGGAGTATAAAACTGTCTTTAATGGAATTAAAGAAATAACCCCCCAAGAGGAAGTCAACGATAATCTTACTGTCATGAGTTTGGCAATTTCACACATTGCATTTGGCAATTTTATCATTCGTTAGGGTAACTGAGTGTGTCAGGACAGTGATGTTAACAGCTGCACAGTCAAAACCTTTTTACCGTGGAATATGATAAAAGCGAGTGAAAGAATGTGTTAGGTATATACTAGTTGACTCAGTGAGATTACCATAATGTATTTTTACATGATATAATCAAGGTATTTATAGTCTCTATCTCATTTAGTGTGAATATTCATGTCTCACTGCAGAAAAACTAGTATGTTTGATCATAGAATACTGCTCCAGACCCTTCTGGAGACATTGGATAATATAGAATATGTGATCTTATTACCTTCCTAAAGTTTGAAAGTTTGAAAAAGTGTGAATTTTGAAACACATTTGTCCCCGAGGATTGTACACTGCAGTTGATCATTTCTATGTTTAGTTTTTTTGTGAGGATAATCCTCTTGCTAATGTGTCTTCCTATTTTCATAAGTTTGAGATGCATTGATATTGCAAAATAGTTATGCTTAAAGGCAAGCATCAGTGAGACAATTTTCTGGAAATAATTAAAGATTAACCACCTGAATGAGGAAAGGACCTTTTACTTCTATAATGGATTAAGAAGTAGGTCCAGGGGTTGAGGGGAGGAAACCTAGAAAACAGGAGCTCAGCAGGATATTTCAAGAGCAGTAGTTCTTAACCAGTGTTGGGTTATGGACCTTTTGGAAAATCTGATGCAAGCGATCTATTGACTGTTTCCTAGAAAAGATGCAAATGAATACAAGATTATACATGTATTTTCATGGTGTTCAAAGATTCTTAAAACTCATGTGGTTAAAATTTCTGTTTTGGAATGTGACTGCATGGGTATAGGCTCAATTATGTGAATAGGTTCCTATATCTAAGACACAGCTCTTGATTTTGGGGGAAATGGGTTATAAATATCCTCCTCTTCCTCAGCACAGCTTAGAACAAAAGGAGAAATAAGGAAAAACAACAGGCTTCCCTTTGAAGAGCACTGCTTTCCCAGCTAAGCTCTTCACTTAATGGTCTTTCCAGGTAGAAAGACATGAAGAGAATTTAGAGGGGCTATGCCGTGTTCCTTCCTTGAGCTTACTCACCCATCAGGGCACCTCCTCCTCCATGGGAACCGATCAAGAGGGGCAGGAAACAGTGAGACTGCTCGCTGCTGGCCAGTAGGACATAAATCCCACCTGTCCCTATGGAAACATAAGGAATAAAGATTAAGTGTGGGCGCTAACAGGACATGCACCCATCTTTGAGTTTCAATCCAATATAAGCCAACAATAGACAAAGAAGCTAAACCTCTGCGAAGGATGGAGTAAGCTACAGTATCTTCACGCTGAGCATACTAAATCCAGATGGTAGGTTTTTCAGGCAGGGTGAAGAATAGAATTGTACACAAGAAAACCTGTCACTCAGGAAATGTAACTGTGTAAAGGTTTATTAGACTAAAAAGTTGAGGAGGTAAATGCTCAAGAGTTTAGTATCCCTTTCCCATGAGGAAAAATTCCCTTTCAGGACCATCAGAAAGAATTTCGGGAAAGGCATCCTAACCGTTATTTTGTACAAAATGAATGAATAAAGAGTCCCCCCACCCCTGAAAGAACTGCTCTCTTTACTTAGGTTTCTTTAGTTTAGGGGGCATTTCCATACTTGTTAATCTCAACTTAAGTCCAAATTGAAAGTTACAGCTTTGTTTTCACCATCTTTAAATAAATTTCACTTGCATTCCTCTCCCCTCTTCACTCTATTCGCTATACAACTGGACACAGATAATAAGTTTAACTGCCTGGTATATATTTTTCTTAACTTTCTCCATGTTCATGGATACCTTTATAAACTTATTATACCTTATAATACCTTTATAAACTCAGGTATTATAAAAGGACTGTGTATCATTGCAAAACTAGAATCATGTTTTATATAGTTGCTTGTACCTTATCCTATATCCTTACTTACTCCATCAGTCAAAAGAGAACAGGGCTTGGCTTCTGTTTTCTATGGTCAATCTATCCAGACCCCACCCCTCCCTATCTCCTCAGTTATTTGTCATAATAAATTTCTTCTCTTCTATCTTTTCAACCTATCTCTCTATTCTTGACCCATCTGATTAGCCCTTAGCTGTCTCAGGTTTCTTTCATCCTAAAAGGATAAAATCCCCATTTCTTAAATGACCCCTTCAGCTAGCAACCTCTCACTCTACCTCTTTTACATGAGGAATCTTTTTAACTGAAGGAAGTGTACTATATCTTCTTGAGGGTATAGGTTATACTTCTATATGTGTTTGGCAAAATTAGTTAATTGTACCCTTAATATTCGCATTTATTACTATGTATTGCTATTTGTTATTAGTATTAATAATACATGCACATATCAGTATACGCAGTTATAGTATACAAATTATATCTCAGTATAAAAAAGATATCAAAACCAGAAGGGAAATCTAGCTACCTCCCACTTTGAATATAACTTTTGCTGTACAAATATTTTTGAAAGGATGTTTATAACTTAGCTCTTGAAATTATTTAATTGTGAGTGAAATCATTTAACATTGGCTATGATATTTCCCTTGGGAATTCCTGCTAATTAAGAAAAAAATTAACCTATAAATCATTTTCAAAAATGACAAAATATTTGTAAATATTAGAAAAAATAGATACACTCTTTGAAAGTAGCAAGCCAACACCTGTAAATCTATAGAAATAGACATGCCCATTCTTTAGAGAAGGTACAAGGGTATAAAAGCCATTGTTTATAAAGGCAAAATTACTAGAAACAAAGTGAATGCCCATCAACTGAGGGCAATATATTAGAAAGTACATGTAGTGGTTTTTTTTCTATTCTTGAGAAACTTTACTTAGGATAATGGTCTCTAATTCCTTCCAAATTGTTGCAAAAGGCATCAATGCATCCTCTTTTATGACTGAGCAGTAGTTTATGGCATACAATACATGTTTTTAATCCACTTATGAATTAATGGACATGTGAGTTGATTCTACATCTTTGCAATTTTGATTTGTGTTGCTATAAACATTCAGGTGCAGGTGTCTTTTTGATAAAATGACTTTCCTTTGAGTAGATACCCAGTAGTGGGATTGTTGGATCAAATGGTAGGTCTGCTTTTAGTTCTTTGAGGAATCCTCATACTGCTTTGTATAGGGGTTGTACTAATTTGTAGTCCCACCAACAGTGTGTAAGTGTTCCTTTCTCTTTGGTTCTATTGTTTTAGACTGTTAAATAAAAGCCATTCTAACAGGAATAAGGTAATATCTCATTGTGGTTTTAATTTGCATTTCCCTGATAATTAGTGATGTTAAGCATTTTTTCATATGTCTGTTGGCCATTTACTTTTGAAAAATTTCTGTTCAAGTCTTTTGCCCATTTTTTAAGGAGGTTGTTAAATTTTTTTCTTGCTGATTTGAGTTCTTTGTAGATTCCAGTTATTAGCACTTTATCAGATATGTGGATTGTGAATATTTTCTCCCATTCTGTAGGTTCACTATTTGCTCTTTGATTATTTCCTTAGCTGTGCAGAAGCTCTTTAGTTTAATCAAGTCCCATTTATTTTTGTTGCTGCTGTAATTGCCATTTAGGTCTTAGTCATAAATTCTTTGCCTAGACCAATGTCTAGAAGACTTTTTCCTACATTCTCTTCTAAAATACTTATGGTTTCATGCCTTATATTTAAGTCTTTTGTCCATCTTGAATTAATTTTTGTGAGTGGTGAGAGATAGGGATCCTGTTTTATTCTTTTCATGTGGCTATCCAATTTTCCCAGCACCATTTAAAAGACAGGAAAAGAATAGAGATTCTTTTCCCCAGTGTGAATTGTTGTCTGCTTTATCAAGGATCAGTTGACTGTAGAAAGATGGTTTTATGTCTGGGTTCTCTATTCTGTTCCATTGCTCTATGCCTCTATTTTTATGTTAATGCCATGCTATTTTTGTCAGCTGTGGCCTTGTAGTATAGTTTGAAATCTGGAAATGTGAGGCCTCTAGCTTTGTTCTTTTTGCTTCAGATTACTTTGGTTACTCAGGCTCTTTTCTGGTTCCAAATTAAGCATGCAATTATTTTTTCTAGATCTGTGAAATACACCATTGGAATTTTGATGGGAATTCCACTGAATCTGCAAATCACTTTGGGTAGTATGGACAAACAAATGAAGAAACATATCATGCTCATAGATTGGCAGAATCAACATTGTTAAAATGTCCATACTAATGGCATATTTCACAGATCTAGAAAAAATAATGTCAGCTTTCCTACGAAGAGGACTATATAGTGAGGGACTTATGTCTCTGGCCAATAGCCAGGGAGGACGTGAGGCCTGCCAACGTCCATAGGTCGGTATAACAGACTTTTCAGTGGTCCATGAAAAGATTCCTCTAGTATTCATGTTCTAGTATTCATCATCTGATTTTCCCATCACAAAATTATAAAATTTTACATTTTACAGCTGGAGACTTTTTATAAAATTTCATATTGCTATGTGGTTTGACTAATTTTACTTTTTAAAATTATGACTAATTATACCTAACAGTTTTGTCACCATCTTTTTTTAAGTGTAATCTCTTATAATAACAATTCATTTTATCTATAGCTTACAAGCCAAAGGTGAAACAAAGTTCTAAGTATGCCTATATAGGAGAAGGATTGCAGTGAAGTGCCAACATCAGGGCTTATCCACTTACCCTCACCTCAGAAGCACCAAATCCCCCCCAAGAAAAGTTTTCAGAAAGAAAAGTCTTTTTCTTTGCTTTCCCTGTTGACTTCCCACCACCAAACATCCATACACACACAGAGAGATGCATACAGACACCCACAAACATACTGTTTTAACCAACCACTATGCTGCAAAACTTGGTGTGACTGTAAAATGTTAACTATGCCCCCAACTCGTTAGAATAGCACTTTTATATTTGTTTTCCCAAAATAGTGATAGAACCACATTTGAACTATTTTGTTCTTTAACGAGTAGGAGAATTTTAATGAGATTCAGGTTCACTTCTTGATGTTTGCCAGTATGTTGTCTAATCTCAACCTTGGCCTGATTGCAGTTGGTAAGACAGCAATAAAAGGCAGAGAAAGAGTTAGCCCATCTTAGTAAACACAATGCTTAAGACAGTGCAGTCTATTAATTGCAATTAATCTCCTGTATTCATTAATGATCTTAAAGTGTCTGGTGCTTAAGTAGGCATGAATCATTGCCACTGTAATTTTCAATAAGAATTCAGGGGCTATAACCATAGAATTCATCATGTATATGGAATCAAAGCTGGATGTTTGTAAGTTAATAAGAGACAGAACTTTGGTAGGTGGCACAGGAAGTGGGTAACATGGGGCATAAAGATTGAGTGAGGAGTAGGGAACACTGGACAATGTAAGGGACACTACTAGATATTGGAGATATGTCAGGAACAAACAGAAAGCAAAGGTAGATCTGAATAGGATCCATTTGCTTGAGTGGTCATTTGGCATTTCTACCAGAGCAGAGTTTTTACCTTGTCAACCTTCCCTCTGTCCTTATATCTATCTGTGCTCAGAAGGCAAGATATTTGTAAAATAACAATGATGCAAACAGTCTGAGTAGATAATCCTTTGAACCTTGACAATTTCTCAATATGAGCAACATCTAGCATATTCTAGGAACCAGAAAAAATCAGGCATTGTATGAGGCCAAATTTCCAGCCTTACTTCTGTTTGTGTGCAGTCTAGCACAGCGAACTCCAATCAGGGTTTACAGTTAGGGATCTGGCTAACTGGGTTTCTGGGTTTAAGTTTTGGCTCTGATGTTAGGTCACAAAAAACTCTTTTTACTTCTTTAGGCTCCTGTTTTTTCATCTATAAATTAGGCGTCAGTAATAATACTTACCTTGCAGGGTATTAAATATGATAAAATTTCTTCTTAAAGTTTTTTATTATCTGTAAATTGCTATACAAATGTTACTTATTTAGCATCTAGTAAGTAACCAGCACCATGCAAGTGCTAATAATTCAGAGATAAATAGAATATGGATTTTGTTCTCAAGGAACTTATAGGTTATTTTGGGAGATTCTGATAACTGTAAAACAGGTATGATAATGATAACAAATTGTTTTAAAGGCCCCAAAGGAGAAATTAAAATAGTAGATAAATAAATGAGTCAAAAGAGGTAAAAATAAGGTGTAATATAAGAACTGAGCCTTAAAGAATGATTAGAAATTTGCCCGACAAATAAGCTGAGATAAAGGCAAGCCCAGCATGAACTAAAATTAAGAAGGGGGAAAAACACTTAGGGAAATAGGGAGTTGGCCCCTGTGGCTAGAGGGTGGGGTACAGGGGAGAGTACTCAGAGTGAGGTTATACCCAATTATAAAAGGTCTCACTACTATGAAAACACGGCTGTATTTTATTAGCCATGAGGGGCCCTCAAAGCTGCTTGACAAGGGGAGAAAATAATATATCTCAGTTTTAGGAAGATTAATTTGGAGACAATATAAATAAAGGACAAACCGAAGAACCAAAACTGGGAATATGAGTAAGGCCTTTTTTTTCCTAACATGGATGAGTGGTGAGGAGACACTGAATTGAGGGGGAGATGGAATAGGGAGGTAGAGAGAAAGGATGAATCTGAGATTTCAGAGGAAAAGGAAACAAACTTCATAATTGACTGAATATGGAAAGCGAGAGGAATCAACGATGACTCAGAGTCTTCTACCAGGGGAACTGTGTGGGTTGTAGTGCCATTAACCAATTTCCGGAACGAGGGATATATTTTGGAAAAGGAAAAGGAGTGAGTTTAATGTGGGATAGGTTGAGTTTGACAAGCCAGCAAGACATGCAAATGGAAATTTCCAGAAGGCTGGGGCACAGTGAGCAACTGACTCTGCCTTTCTTCCCTCCATCGCAGAATGGATGGGATATCGCTTGCCACTTCTCTCCAAGGACTGTAGAGAGGATTCATGAGGCAGTGTTCACATTTATTCCACACCAAGGATCAATGAGAGCTTGGCAAAGTATCAGGCTGGCGTTCCATTATGCTAAGTTGAAAACAAAGCAGCTTTGACATGAAAGTCAGTGAGGGAGGAGAGCGTAAACAGTGGGGCCACAGTGTAGAACACAATTGTACTTCCGGCAGCCGCTACAGGCACAGTCTTCATGTGGGTGGGCACTAAACTCCTTCCAGCTGAAAGCAATGAAAGTAAAGGCTCTTTGCTATTGTCTGCCCCTTCTCTTTGTATTTCTTTCCAAAGCCACCAGGATTCAGCCAAATGTGAGCTTAGAACTTGGTCAAATAGAGCCCTTGCAATGATTTCCAGTGGAAATCCATTTCACAATTGGTCACTCTGTCAATAACATTGATTTCTGAAACAAGCTGCTGTCAGCTACCTCTGTCCTAAGTAAGAATACCTTTGTGTTGGCTCATATGCCAATGATTTCAACACTGAAACTTAAGTGGACGGTTTGGCAAAGAGGTCACCAGATAATGCATGCTTGAGACCACTTCCAAGCCATCAGCACATATCTGAGATATTTCTTTTAAAAATGGGGACTCAGGGATAGAATTATTCCTATTCATAAAAAAGAAACTTCCCTAATAGTTCAAAACACTTTAATTCACAATTTGATTTCCTTTTCCTACATCTCAAAGGTGCAATGAAAAAAACAGCATGAAAAATATATAATAGAAAGACCATGTTCTTCGAGCGGTCAGACAGACCTGATTTCAAATCCGTCACTCACTTACAATGTACCTTTGGTTCTGCTCTCTCTGGGCCTCAGTGCCCTTATTTGTAAAGTGTGGTGTCATGGGATTAAACCTTTGTCACTTGCTATCTATGTGACCTAGTGCAAGTCACAAAGAGACTTTCTGCTTCAGTTTTCTCATCTATGAAATGAGAACAGTATTACCTGCATAGGCTATGTAACTCTTGGTTGATATAAAATGAAAATCTTTAGCCTTGGGTCTGATACGCGGTTATTATGAAATAAATGGCAGTTGTTATGCTGTTGGTGGTGCTGCTGCTGCTGATAATGTGGAGCAGATGGCTCACTGCAAATCCCCAATAAATGTGAATTTAAATATGGAGAGTGTAAATAGAATATCAGTACAAGTAGCTACTGCATAATACAAGTTACTATATACATGAGGGGTTATTTTGAATAAGAAAATAAATCACTAAAGACAGCCTTGGGTGGACAAAAGAACCATCTTACTTGCTTTGCCTTGGTTTTGGGTGAAGAAGTTTAAGAAGTTGTTTGGACATAACAGATATACTAAAATAAAATAAAAACATGGAATATTTTTAAATGCCCTGTGGTAAAGCCAATTCCTTCAACCTCAGTGGTAACTTTCCTGATGCTTATGGTGAGGGTCTCAGAAGCCGGCCCAGGGACATTGGCCTTGTCTCCGGAAAACCTCTGAATGTGAGATGTAGAGAATGCCAGGGGTATCTTCAGCCACTGAGAAAGATTTTCTCAGCAAGACAAGACAAAAACAGATGATTCCTAACTTCCAGTCCAGTGGTTTTAGGAACAGGTAGAACTTTCAGTGAAATTCAGAACTGACTTTATTAATATAATAATTTTCCTCTCTTTCCTTGAAAAAGAGATGGCTTCTCTTCTAGTATGTCATTTGTTGCCATTTAAGTACTTTAAAGTAGCTTAACTATATATTCCTTAAAGACAAGGTCATTCAGGAATAGAATCAGGAATTAAGCAAAAAAAAAAAAAAAAAATCCAAAAAAACCAAAATGGGACTACCTCTCTTTCTCCTTCCTGTGATTACAGGTTTTTAGGACTAAAACTAACCTAAATTTACTACTAACCAGAAGCAAAATCAGGGCTAGAATATGGTCCCAAGATTACAGCCTGTATTTTTCCAATTAGTTACTGCTTCTCAGGAGTATCTACTAAGCTCCCTGTAGAGCGCAGTGGTATCATCATATCTCACTGCAACCTCAAACTCCTGGGCTCCAGTGATCCTCCTGCCTCAGCCTCCTGAGAAGCTGGGACCACAGGCGTGCACCACGGAATAATTGGTCTTAATGATGTAGGTTTTGTCTCGTCTTTTATTCCATTTAATTAGAATTGGAGGAGTGACTCCATATCTCTCTTCTACTGTACCCCTTCCCACAATCACTATAAGAACAACATTTCAAGCACAATTACATCTAGGGAAGACAAGAAGGAATATTAATTGGAATTAGTCCTTCTTATCACCTCTTTAAACGACACCATGAGCACCATGATTTATTGTATCTCTTAATAGGACCAACACTACTTACAGAGAGCAAAAATAAAAAAATCCATAACAACAGCAACAACTGTAATTCCAGCCACACAAGTTAGTTTCCAGTTCCCTAATGCAAGTTGTTGGATGTGTGAACAGTGGGAAAGCTGCAGCAGAAGGGAGGAAAACTTATTCTATACCAGACTCAAAATCAGCCTCATATGTGAGTTGGGTTCTTCGTTAATGAGATATCACTTATCTCCAGTGAGAATGGCCTTTATCAAAAAGTCACAAAACAATAAATGTTGGCGTGGATGCGGAGAGATAGGAACACTCCTACACTGCTGGTGGGATTGCAAACTAGTGCAACCCCTGTGGAAAGCGATATGGAGATACCTGAAAGTGATACAAGTAGATCTACCATTTGATCCAGCAATCCCATTACTAGGCATCTACCCAAAAGTACAAAAGACACTCTATAAAAAAGACACCTGCACTCGAATGTTTATAGCAGCACAGTTCACAATTGCAAAGTTGTGGAAACAACCCAAGTGCCCATCAATACACGAGTGTATTAATAAAATGTGGTATGGAGTACCACATATGGAGTACCATGGAGTACTATTCGGCTATAAGAAGCAATGGTGATATAGCACCTCTTGTATTTTCCTGGATGGAGCTGAAATCCATTCTATTAAGTGAAGTATCCCAAGAATGGATGGACAGGCACCACATGTATGCACCAGCCAATTGGTATTAGCTGATCCTAAGTGGACACACAGGAACAACATTTATCGGGTGTCGGGCAGACGGGAGGAGGAAGGAGGGGATGGGTATATA